>JAHPZR010042237.1:0-23271 GCA_019787425.1 Platygyra sinensis | reverse complement strand
TTACAATACCCATATTAGGAAACTAAAAGGAAACCCGTGAATTGATTTTCTCATGTGTATCATGGATAGCGGTATTCTCGCGGGCGCGGGCGCGACTGCAGACAGTGCAGACCATGCTGACTGTGCAGACCGTGCAGACTGAGTACTTTTTTCTAACACTTGAGTCACTTTTTTCGGTTCTAAGAAGTGTTATATATGTCCTGGTGTTTGTTATTTATCCACAGGCCACACAAACTCAACATCCGACCATTAATTCAATAGACAAACGTGATTCGAGGGGAAAATTTCGTTTTTGGTACTCAACAAATATACAAAAATCAAGCATAAAAATAAACTTCCCAACATTCTGGTGGCAAATGGCTTCAATTGTTGACTGGTTTGCGGTTTGTGGTTTTATTTCGTTTGTCCAATTTGTTGTTGTTGTTTTTTGATTTCCTTAGTCTTCGTACCCCTCTTAACTGATTCAACAAACTGCAAGGACGGGCAGACTCTAAGCGATGTCGTCCCACAAATCGCTTTCGCTTCACAAAGTACAGAATCGCTATCAGATCAGGAGTATTCCCTCTTTCGCTTAGTCCGTTGAGCGAGCTTGCGCTTGAAGTTTTTTCCTCGAGATTTTCTTATGCGTCACACACGACGGACTCAGTAAAAGAGGGATTACTCGTAGTCTAAATCGCCATAAAAAAACAACTGCCACATGAAAGTCAGAAAAATCAACCATAGCATCAACTCCTCACGGCAACCGTACTTCGCTGAGAATTTAAAATGCTATTCAGTTTTGTGTTGCCTTTCCATCCGCTCGGCTATTTTTTGACGTGATCGCGGCGGTCACGCTCCAACAGCCATTTAGAATTACATTTTGTACTGAGGATGTTACTAAAACGGGGGATGGGTAATGGGTAATGGGTAATGGGTAATGGGAATGGGGAATGGGGAATGGGGAATGGGGAATGGGGAATGGGGAATGGGGAATGGGGAATGGGGAATGGGGTATGGGGAATGGGGAATGGGAAATGGGGAATGGGAAATGGGAAATGGAGAATGGGAAATGGGGTATGGGGAATGGGGAATGGGAATTGAAGAATGGGGAATGGGTAATGGGAAATGGGAAATGGGGAATGGGAAATTGAAATGGGAAATTGAAAATGGGAAAATGAATAATTTTTTTTACATTAACTTTTTATAACGTAGATTAAATTTCAGCGGCAATTATCAATACCCAAGTTTTATTTTTGAAACGTTCTGTGCAAAAGTAAGAGAATATAATAACGGGAGAAGTCACCCTGCCTTGTTTCTTTATTTCACTATACCGGAAGCGAACAAAGTATTGAAAAGAATATTAACGTCTTTGTAAAAATAGAAAAACAATCAAAGAGCTCTTAGAGCCAGCTCATTCATGTAATGACTAATGTGCTTTCTGCTGTTTGGTTATGAAATACTGGTACAGTTGAACCGTATGAAACAGCAAGAATGAAGTTCAAATAGATATCATTAGTATATACCACACAATTGAATAGTACTTTTTGCGCGCGCTGATTGGCTAGCTTGGAGGTGATTAGCCAAGTACTATTTACCTCGGAGCAGCCAAAGAAAAACAAAATGGCTTTTGTCGGTACATTGTCACAAGTAAAGTTACTCTTTTGGCGGCTAGTTATTCAGCTTGTGTGGTATATACTAAAACAATTATTCGCTTCAGTGTCGGTGAATAATTGTTAATTATTCTTGGGAAAAGATCCATTCCAAGTTGGGATTTGAAATCAGACAGTCCCCTTTGTTGCAGGGATAGGCATTATGTGGGATTACACACTGTTGATCCATTCTCACGAACACCAAAACCGCAGAAATCATCTCAGAACTAATTGCTGTTTACGTTAAGTTAGGGAAGATTAAAAGTCATCCTTTGACAATAGGAGCTCTGGGTAAACAATGTGAGCTATGATTGGTCGATGGTTACCTTTAATTTGGAAACCACTGATCATTTTGTATCTGAACCATCCCGGTAATGGTAAAGGTCTGCATATGAGCCAAGGGGCCTAACAGGTCAGAGCTTATCCCAGTTTCTGTAGCATGAAGCAACTAGGAAATTTATACTCTCCCCTGGATGAGATGCTAGACCATTGCAGGGTTATCCCCAGCGTTAAGTTCACCCGTGACAATTTATATACACCTGGGTGGAAGGAGGCACTGGGAGAGAAAAGTGTATTTCTCAAGAACACAACACAGTGTCCCTGGTCAGGGCTCGCACCCAGACTTTTTTATCCACAGACAAGCACACTAACCATGAGGCCACTGTGCCTCCCACCAACCCAAGGCTGGCAGTCAGTCTCCCCAAAGTTCTGTCAAGGGTAATAGGTTGCTTAAGAGTAACAAAATATGAGGATGTCTAAAAATCTTATTTATGATGTTCGTGGTGAAATATTAAAGATATCTAGTTAAATGACTATTATGCTGTTAAATAATATGTAGATTTAGGCCAGCCTAAAAGCTTAGGTTGAGAAAATTGAAAAAGAATGAGTTGATTATTGACAAAACCAAATACAACAGAATTTCCATTCTTGTACTATAACGGCTAACATTTGAGAAAACAATGGATAATAAAAGCGAAGAACTCACGTAAAAATCAATCTGAAAACAAGAAATCAATTAATTTCTTCGCCGCGTGAAGAAATATTCATACGGCGCTGCGAAAAGAAAATGAAAGTTGTAAAGACGACAAAAACAAGCCAATTATGTTGAGATCAGTCGTATTTCAAGTGTGTTAAATAAGTGGCCATTCAGTTCTTTTCTTTGCAGTTCTGTAGTAGCTGAATAAGACTCCCAAAAATATTTGAACGAAGCGAATAATTTAAATAAACAAAGCGCCTGGAGGTCGCCGTAAATTAAATATGCAGAAATCCAGTGTGCAAGTTACTATTCACTTTAAAAGCTTAAAATTCCAAAATACAGGGAACCGAATGAAAGAAACGCAAAAGCTAGGAAGTTCAATAGCAGTAAAGTTTCATTCAAGCTGAGGCGAAGAAACCTATTCAAAAGGGAAAAAATGTTGAAAATTTCGCAGACGTGTCGCACTGCACGAGCAGTGTTCAAATTAATTCTTCGCGCCAAAGCGAAAGCTTTAGTTTTTGTCGACCGCTTTTGGAGTCATTTTAATACCCGTGGCTTTACCAATCGTTCCAAAAGTTTAAATCAACTTCAAGTAATAATTTACGTTACCATTGTTGTTTCTAAAGTCCGAGAAGCTGCTTTAAATCTGTGATTTGTCGTCAAAACTTACTTGTAAAGCGCTCCGATCTTCATGTTTTTGTGATGGTTGTAGGAAGAAAAATACCGTTCAGGGTCCCCTAGGCGCGAGCATTTTGGCTTCTCAAGCATATGGCGATTTTCAGAGGTTGCGACATTCTGACTTGATGTTAAAATTTATTTATTACAGCATACACACGTTGTTTAATGTTTGCATTTGCTTATTGCAGCGACATCGGAAGTTTATTTAGGCTTTTGTTAAGCCGAAGCAGGGTGGGGTGGTGGGGATACTTTCACTTCCGTCTATGGTCCACAATTTCCGTCCACAGACTTCCGTCTACAGACTTCCGTCCACAAATTTCTGTCTACGGACCACAACTTCCGTTGACATTTGGTCCCTCACGATACTCATTCATTGCTAGCGCTGCGCGCGCATAAATGAGCTAAAAATCGGGACCTCGTCGGTCGGGCGTTCGATCACACTCTATTTAAGATCCGGTACTCTCATCGGTTTGTTGCTGTGGTTATTCCATTTGTCTGAAAAAAGTTTCTCTACAAACCAAACTTTACCATTTTCGAAACATAAAATGACAGTTGTTCTAAAATGGGTTACCAGCTGTGCACTTGTTTGTCGCTAGAAGTTGTGAATTATTCTAAATTTTGTACATCAAGAGCAGAAAATGCACAAGTTATGTGTGGCATTAAATTACAAGTGTCTGAAGTTTATTTCTACATTTTAATAGCTCTACTTAAAAATATTTACTAGGAAGAAATGGAGTTTCCCCTTGCAAAGTCTACAACACGTCAACAGTCACACTGAACTAGCACGGCCTGTCCACAACAAACACTCCGAAATATAATTGAACACTAATTTGTGACCAGAAACAAAAAAAATATACGAGTCAAAAGTAAATGCAAAAACGAGAATAAGGAAAAAAGTACTCAGTCTGCACGGTCTGCTCAGTCTGCATGGTCTGCGTTTTGGGGTGACCCGCGTACGCACGACGACGGAGTCGCGCAACATGGCGGCCATGCTCCAGCTCATAGGCTGACAAAAACATATACTCTCGGTTTGTACTGGAAGTATGCCATCCTTTCTTGGCGGGATTTTTAAACAAACAATGATGCAAGGCTGATACTACGTGAAAAGCTTAACGGGGCAACGACATGATAGAGTCCAAACTGAAAGCCAACAATTGCACGGTGTAGCAAGCTATGAAGTATCAGCTGGTCGACTGACATCCATATACTCACTACTCACTATATGGATGTCAGTCGACCAGCTGATACTTCATAGCTTGCTACACCGTGCTTATGAGACCCAACAAGGTCGAAACAACTGTCCACGGTTGCAATTGTTGGCTTTCAGTTTGGGCTCTATCATGTCGCTGCCGCGATAAGGTAACTGCGGACAGACACAAACTGTCCCACTGGAGTATATGGATGTCAGTCGACCAGCTGATACTTCATAGCTTGCTACACCGTGCTGATGAGACCCGACAAGGTCGAAACAATTGTCCACGGTTGCAATTGTTGGCTTTCAGTTTGGACTCTATCATGTCGTTGCCCCGTTAAGCGTTTCACGTAGTATCAGCCTTGCATCATTGTTTGTTACTTTCTATTTTTGGCTGATCAGATCTTTTACAGATCCTACGTTCACAGGCACCATTTTCGTTTGCGGTCCTTTACATCATTATGTTTCATTTTTAAACAAAAGAAAACTGATTCATATCAACAAACGATGGTGGAGATCTAACGTTTTTAATATAGGGTTGCACTGAAGCAAACAGAAAGTAAAGCAAGAATTTACAGCCAAAGAAGTAGCTAAAGTGAGTGGGCCAGCGCTGGGGAAGGAGGCCAAACAGTACTGAACAATGCCGTGAATTATTGCGAGTCAGGGGCTAGAGAAAGGAGATGAAATAGTAGCGAACAACGCCATGAAGCTAAGCTAACGAGGGTTATAGAAAGGAGGCGAAATACCTGACAAATTACTCAGAAGACCACAGCCGTGCATTGGAAAGCAGCCGTGCAAGGAAAGGTTACATGATCAGGTGATCACAAGAGAAATCAAACTTATCTGTGTTTTTACAGAAATTACAAAACAGTAAACACAGCGGCAAAATGTGATTGATTCCTTGATCTGTGGAAACGATTAGTTCAGTTTAGTCTTCACAACTTTTGCTGCAAGTTTCTGACTGGAAGATTCACACTGGCCGAAGTGAATTGCCAAGTTACAATAAGTGACTTTCGTTCTGGCGTTTGCTATGAAAATTACTTAGTTGCCTAGGCGAGATAAGCTTATTTTCAATAGGCTTATAGCAATCTTCTTTATTTGAAGCCATGCTGTGAGACATTTTTTAAATTACATGATTTTAATTTCTCTCATCTCTAAGCAATAACAGGCGAGCCGCTATGTGGATGGAGGATAGCGCTCTCCATTTTGTTTTGCCACTTCACAAACGAACTTGCTCAACCAAAAGTTTAGCGTATTTGGCGACATGTGCTCTAGTGGAACGGTCAGGTCTTCAACATCTTCGCAGTTCATCTCGGCAACTCCAACAAATTCTAACTTTGCACACGTATTTTGCCGTCGCTGCTGCCATTCCTCGAAGACTTTTCTTCCCCATTTTGTGTTGTATTGTGTTGTCTTCGGAGTGGTTTCCGACACTAGACTGGTCTCTTCTTCTTTACTCTTCGGAGAACGAAACCGACCAGCCATGTTTCTACTACAAGAGCTAAATGTAAATGAATTGCTAAATTCAATGCTGAATATTTCCAAACTCCTTAGAGACAACTCAAAGCCCGCGTGATTAACATGACAAACACAACCTAGACGAGAAGATCGGACTGTTGGCCCCCTAACCCCTGAAGAGATCCAGAACATTGAACTTGAAATCATTCGTGATGCACAGCGGTCAGACTTTGCTGAGGAGTTTAATGCCATTCAAGCAAATCGAACGTTACCTAAGAAGAGTCGATTATAAAGTTAACGCCAAAAGTCGACTACGATGGCTTACTTCGCGCTGACGGACGGTTACAGTACGCCGAAAATCTTCCCTATGATGTGCGTTTTCCTGTCATCTTGCCAAGAGGGAATTGGGTGACCAATTTGATCGTGAAACACTATTACGAGGCTGGGCATCATATCACTGGAACCAATCATACACTTGCAAATCTCTCGACCAAGTACTAGATAGAAGTAGCTCGAGAAGAAATACGAGATTCGGAAAACTCATGCAATGAGTGCAGGAGACGCAAGTTAAAAGCCGCTGAACAAATCATGGCGCCACTACCAGATGTGAGGTTACGTCAACCACTTCGAGCCTTCGCCCACGTTTCCGTTGATTATGGAGGCCCCTTCATCACCGTCCAAGGTCGTGGAAAACGGCGACAAAATCGTTGGCTGTGCCTATTTACCTGTCTATCGAGTCAAGCAGTGCATTTAGAGATGGCTTACGGCCTGGGGACCGACTGCTTCTTAAGGTGTTTCGTCCGGATGACCATTTGCAGAGAATATCCATTAACAATCGTCAGTGATCTGGGAACAAACTTCATTGGAGCAGACAGAGAGCTTCGAGAGTTGGTCGACGGACTGGATCAGAATAGAATCCAAGATCAGACCGTCGACAAAGAAGTTAAGTGGTTGTTTAATCCACCTTTAGCGCCTCAGTTTGGAGGAGTTCATGAAGTCATGATCAAAGCAGCAAAAAAGGCTATACATGCGATACTCCGTAATGCAGATGTCAACGACGAAGAACTAACGACCGCCTTTGTAGGAGTAGAAGCCTTATTGAATCAATCAGCCGACCCTAGAGACGCTACACCACTCACACCTAACGTCTTTATTCATGGCCAGATGGGAGGTGTCTCAGCGCCAGAATCGGTTGATGAAGTCGAGTTCAGCCCAAGGAATAGTTGGAGGAGAGTTCAAGAGTTGATTTCACACTTCCATTATTGAATTCGCGCCAGAAGTGGACCGAAATTAAGCCGGATCTCAAGATTGGTGATGTTGTGCTTGCCATCTCTCCTGATTGCCCCAGAGCACACTGGCCTTTAGGAAGAGTTCTGGAAGATTTTCCAGGACAAGACGGCCATGTTCGAGTTGTCAAGATTCAAATTGGCCAAAACACTGTTTTGAGACCTATTTCTAAATGCATTTTGCGGAACTCCAATTAGGGCAAAAACGTCATGTGTTGATAAGGTTGACAGAATCAAAAGGGGGAGAATGTACAAAAGCCATTAAGAAATTATCGAAATACTTTTGTAAGAGAATGTAGGTTGCAAAAGACATTGTGTTTTCGGATCGTGCGAATGTCGCTCAGCAGATAAATATTAGCATAATTATTCAGTGTGGTCGGTGTTATCGAGTGGAACAGCATGTGAAGACTTCTGAAGTACAACGTTTCTACAGTTCGAAAGTGGTATTATTATTATTTTTTTTGGTTGCCGATTCGTCTCACCAAAAATAATTTAAAAAATGAAATCGGCAAGTTTAAATTTTCAAGACTCAGCCTCAACAGTGTTGACAGATGACTATCTTTAAACTTGTCAAAAATCAGTTTCTGGAAAACAGCTAGTCTAGGATAGGAGTGATTTGAGGAGTTTACACCAGTAAAGGGTAGCGCAATTCAGCAGAACTAGCTCTGGCATAGGCTAAGGGTTCCAGGGTCCCAGCGGCACATCTCCACCAAGAAATTCCTAAAGTACCTCTCTTGGGAGTCCAGGAAGGTCTTAAATTATCTTCCTGGTTTTCATTTGATGTCAT
The DNA here is from genome assembly GCA_019787425.1 of Platygyra sinensis. NCBI lineage: Eukaryota > Metazoa > Cnidaria > Anthozoa > Scleractinia > Merulinidae > Platygyra > Platygyra sinensis. The sequence goes on along the minus strand of JAHPZR010042237.1, from coordinate 15,266 downwards.
TGCTCTATTCACATTTCCATCCTCCAAGATCCAGGGATGATTAAGGATGAAATTTTTTTTCTTTACACATTGACTACTAATCCCTGGATCTTGGAGGATGGAAATGTGAATAGAGCAATGACATAAAAAGAAAAAAGTTACATATAGGTTATTAAAGGCTTGATCATGCACATATCTTTGTCAATGTATCCTTATACCATGATTATGAACTGCCCATGTGTAAGGCTCGTACAGCCCCATCATATGCACTAATTTCTTCTTGAATGGCCTTTTATCTAATTTTGTAAAACACACTTTCTAGATTGATGATGGAATTTTTCAATACTTGACTGATGAAGGAAATATGAATGTCTTGGCATGATGTCATTGTACATGTTTTGGTGTGGAATTTCAATCAGCACATGAATGTTAATTTCTCTACTTTTATACACACAGTTCATATGTAAGATCAACATTAACTTGGATAGAATGTTTTGATTCTATTCAGTCTACTTGATGGACCAGTTGACTCTTGGTGCAGTGTTGCTAGGCAACTTAGGGCAACTTAAGGCAACTTTAGGGGGTGTACCCCGCCTCGTGGATCCTGGCATTCTCCTGGGACACGAATTGGGCACGAAACGGAGCAGATGCGTCTCCGAACACCACACGTCCAAATTCGTATACATCAGGATCGCGATCAACTTTCAAATTCCTCCAAAGAAATCTGAATTTTGGGCGTTCTTCAGGCGGGATACGAATCTGCAAGTACATCTCACTGACTTCACAGGCAATAGCTACTGGGAAACGACGGAAACGAAGAAGCACATCGAACAGATTTGTCTGTAGTTTGAGACCTGGCAGGATGTGATCGTTCAAGGATGTTCCCTCAAATTTGGCGCTGGCATCAAATACGATTCTCGTTTTTGGAGTTGACCTCTCAGGACGGCATACCGGAAAATAAGGTAGGTACCAAAGGTTTTTCGTCTCGTTCTCGGTGAGATGCACCTTGCGGATGTACCCTTTGTAAATGTGGGAGGAAATAACCCGCTGGTAATCTTCTCCCACCGAAGATTGTCGAATCAAACGCTTCTCTGTATTTCTAAGACGACTGTAGGCCATCTCATAATTGTTTGGTAACGTTGGCCAATCAGTTTTCAAAGGTGTCGCAACTCGGTAACGCTCCCCGTCATGAGTGAGTGAGAGGCAAGTCTTGTCTAACGCAAGCTTCTCTTCACTAGACAGTATCTTCACGTCATCCTCTTTGATGCACAGAGTGCCTATCTCCCAGAACCTTTTCAGGGAATCGTTGATTTCATCAAATAGGTCGGCGAAAAAGGTACAGGCCAGATTCGTCCTAACAGCTCTCCCTTGTGGCGGACCAGCACGACCATCCCAAGGGTCCTAATCTTGAAATCGGCTCTCCCGGATTTCCGCTGACGTCACACTTTGAGTAGTGGAGATCGATTTGATCTCGGCCAATGAGCACGTCAACAATAGGATCAGCTGGCGGTTCTGGAAATTTGCAGACGCGTAAATGGGGCCATCGATCCTGAAATTTTGACCAAACAACAGCCTTGTAATTTCTAGTTACACGACGTGGACAGGTTAGAGCGTTAAAGGGTAACCTCACATTTCCATCATAGCTTTCCAGCGTCATGCTAACAGGCATTGAATCGAACGTTTCCACGCTCTCATTAAGAACATTAACTATGACTTGCTCGTATGTTGCAGACAAACCAAGTGCACCAGCTAGCTCCTCGTTCACATAAGAAACACTACTTGCATCATCCAAAAGGGCGTTTACTTTAATCTTCTTTCCATTTGCAGACAACCAAATGGGCACTGTTCGCAGAGATACACTTTCCAGATTCTGCGCGAAAGCGAGCGTGGTAAGGTGGGAGTGCTCTTCGATGCTCTGTTCTGCATTTGGCAAAGCTGGTTCGTCACTAGCCACAGTTGCAAAGGCTCTTGTAGAGGGCAGAGAAGAATTTTAGGATTCCTCGACAACAGTTACTTCGAAGGCTTGACTTTCCTGGGATTGATGCAGGAGTCTGTTGTGATTTCTCTTGCAGCCATTAATTCCACATCCTTTCGATCTCTTACAGTCCCTTCCTTGGTGATTATTAGCCAAACAGCGAAAACATAGTTTCTTTTCCTTAGCAATTTTCCACCTGTCGTCAACGCTCATAGATTTTTATTCCTCACAGTTTCTGATTGTGTGATTTTCTTAGCAAATGTAACACTTCTGCTTGAAGGTAGTAAAGGTTTGATTCGACCGTTTCCTATCGTCCTCCTTCGGCTTTCCTCTGGCACCATAAAGCCCCTCCACGGTTTCCACAGCTATCACTTGATACTCTGATTCCTCAGTTATCCAGTCTCGAAGAGTCTCAATAGATTCTGTAGAGGGGGTAAGTTTCTAAAGAAACTATGGTGCTGCGTCGGTGGGAGTATTACAGGATAATTTGGTTTTATCAACTGAGTTGATAATATGAATTAGCCACCGTAAAGAGATTCGAAAGCTGACGTTTCGAGCGCTAGCCCTTCGTCGGAGCGATTCAATAGATTCTGGTCGACCGCTTTCTTTTACCCACCGGTGAAATTTTGACAACATAGATATCGGAATCTTTTCCAGAACAACAGTGTAGAGAAGGCTTCCAGGATCTAGTTCACTCCACCGGCTATGTTCGCGGATAGTGACAACTGTGCTTGCGAGAGTATCAGCAAATTTCTCGAGTTCCTTCTTGAATTGATTTATTCTCTTCACCTCCTGTCTCACCTCCACTTCTCCTGTCTTCTTTTGCCACCAAATCTGCGTTTGAGGGTTTTTTGACCTCTTCATACTCTTCTTCTGAAAAGCCAAGCTTCGATATTGGAGGCGAGCCGGCTCATCAAAGTCATCTACGATGCTTTCGAAGGCTGTCCAAAAGTATTCAAACTTTGTCTTGTCACCAGAAAATGTCGGCAATTTAATTCGTTCGAGTCTCCTGTCGGCAGAAGAACTTGGTGGTTGTTTCGATTGCGAAAAGAAAGGCTTCGGTGTTGCTTCTGGATTTTTGGGCGGCAAACTATCGTCCAACGGCGGCAATTGTTTCGCCTTCACGTGTTTATCAGGAACTGTCGACGACGGTTTCCGAGAGGAGGAAGAGAAAAAATCTTTAATCTAAGCAATTTCTTTATCGGTAGCTTCGATTACCTTGTCGATTTTTTCATTCGATCGCTCGACGTTCTTTTTGTCATTTGCTCTCTCGAAAATAACTATCAGGTCTTCCAAAATTTGCACTGCATCCATTTTTTTCTCCTCCACGTTTCGAGGGCGATTAAAATTGCTTCCCTGTCGATTGTTTCATCGGACATTAGCCTCATTAGACGGGTATAGAGCTTGGTAAGCTGCATTTTCAGGACACGTTTGTGCCTTTTTAACTCCTCCAGCAGAACCTCATTTGCATCGGCTTCGTCTTCTGTGCTTCTCGCACTTTCTACAGTTTCGGACATCTTTTGAACGGACTTGTACGTAATCTCGCTCTGCTACCAGCTTTTGGTGGGACGAATCGGCAACCAAACAAAAAATAATACCACTTCGAACTGTAGAAACGTTGTACTTCAGAAGTCTTCATATGCTGTTCCACTCGATAACACCGACCACACTGAATAATTATGCTAATATTTATATGCTGAGTGACATTCGCACGATCCGAAAACACAATGTCTTTCGCAATCTACATTCTCTTACAAAAGTATTTCGATAATGTCTTGATGTCTTTTGTACAATTTGTGAGTAGCAATTCCTGGTTTCCCAAGTTTTGTGAAAAATGATACCCTATTCTAGACCCAAACGCTCTGATTTATATACCCTATGCCAGAGTAAACTGCTTGAAAACCCTACCCTTCACAGCGGCACATACCTAGATAGCCCATATATGGAGTTATTTCTAATCTTTCACATACATTTATTCTTGCCTAATGACAAATAAATCTTAAAGTGCAAAAAGGTCCACAGGATGTAAGCTACCTTGTTTTGTTCTTGCAGTGGTGGATCCAGACTTTGAGCTAAGGAGTGGTCCCGGTTCTATTTTAGTTGCCTAGCCGGCTTTTCTCCCTTCTTTTTTCACCCAAAATAAGGGGCGAGACCCCCGAGCCCCTTCCCTAGACCCGCCACTGTCTTGAACTCCTTATGTGTGGCCAATAAGTATTTTCTGCTCACAATATCAATATATTATTGTCAAGCGAACAGGTATTAAATGAGAGCAAGGACAAATATCAACCACATGTAAAGGAGATTGCTTTTTTTAAACACCAAATTATTAAAACTACTAAAAATAAGAAATGTATGGCAAACAGAAGACATGAGAAGAATTCATAGGGAAATCTTGTGAGTGAAAGGATCAACTTATATCAACACAAAGCTTACCATGTATTAATTCAATTTAATTCAATTCAATTTCAATACAATTTATTTAGTTCCACTCTAAATATAAAAAAAAGTACAGTCAGTCTCCGCCCACTAATAGCAAAGGCTAATCGCGGTGGGCGGAGCAACACGCAGTCCGTGGTTAAACTGTTAATTATTAAGTTACAACAATACAACAATATTACATTAAATACGACGATATTAAATTAAAGGAATAAAAGAAAAACAAGATGACACGAAAACGAAAACAGGAGGATATAAAGTTTAAGAAGGTCTAACAAAAACTATTCAAAAATTTGCAATTTTATACAGAAGAATAGAATTTGAAGACATTTTTGCTTCCGGATGCCGTTCTTGTGAACTTCAACTGAATGCGTTGAGCAAGTAAAGAACGTCGAAAAGAAAAGTTGAAAGGTCAGCTTGAGAAAGGAAGGCTCCCTCTGCTAATGTCACGTACATCGCTTTGCCTGTTTCCCAACGCTCGATGCCATTTTGTGGGAAAGAAAAACACACAAAAAAAACGCAATTATAAAACAAAAATATTTGAAAACCTGGAATATTCGATTCTTGCAGGGATTTGATAAGCATTTCCATCGTGAATGTGCACGCTCGAAGCCATTGCTACGTATCTTCAAGAAAATCTTTCTACGATTTGCTGCCCGTAGGCAAGAAGCAGACGTCCTTTATGCCAATGGAGGCATCGGCTTTCGTAAATACGAAGCCAAGAATTTGTGGACAATAGCGCTGTGCACTAATGACGTCACGAATTTCAGACCCCCGTTGAGACTCAGACAAACAAAGTCCAATTCTGTAAGAGAAGTAAAGGAAATGTATGCGAATGGCGAGTAGTGCGCAGTAATGTTTTACTGTTTTAACGGATGAGGATGGTGTACCTGGATCTAAATTCGAACGAGAGCCGGAGGAATACACTGTGGAACAGTTGAGACGATGGCTGAAATGTAGGGGCTTGAAATTGAACGGAAAACGAGATGATCTTCTGAAACGTGTAAGCGATTGCTTGAAGAGCGGAAATCACCTCACGCCGGCTCGATCCAAGCATCGACAATGGCAAATGGTTTGCCGCAAAAATTGTCAAGGAAAGTTCAGGGATACAAGGAAATTGTCCGTTAAACTCAGCTCCTGTTATTCCTTCGACCGGCTGGCGCGCTTTTCCGTCGCAGAACATTCCTTCGCTTTACAACTATGGACACGTGCATTATTATGCGTTGGAGTCCAAAAGTTCTAATCATAGCCGGGCCCGGCGTCACAATTTAGAATGCAAGTTAGCAACTCATTCCGGCACGGTTAACGTCATATTTTGTCGCTCAAAAGCAAATACTTGGAGACTTAGAAACATATCTTGCAACAGAAATGAGCCAAACAATACACTAACAAATGGCAAATTATAGAGTTGTCAAACTAAACGAAGCAAGACGCAGATAACAGCGGAAATCATGCAGACCTATGACCTCATAAATTTGCCGTAGCACGATCTAATGGCTCTAGTATTTCTCCTTATAACACAATACGAAATGCCCTTCATAAACAAGAGTGAAGCGACAAAAAGGTCGAAAGACCGAAAAATAAACGGCAAATGTACAAATGCCACGAACCGTAGGAGTCGTGTTTGGCCTGTCTATTTTATTTACCATCATTAGCGGATCAGGAAATTCGGCCGTGGGACCTTTTCCTCCGGGCCAGTGAAGCGCACAGATATATGTGTTTCTTGTGATACATTTATCGGTAAAATGTTCTCTTGAACAAGCCACTATCCAACGCTTACATTTCTCAAAGTTCTTGCCGGTTGGTTTCGGGAACAGTATAAACACTTTCTCTCCCGATTCGTTCAACTCTTTGAGGGATTTTGGCCATCTGTCGGGATATCTCGAGTCGGTTTTACACTCACCCCAACAACAGTGTTTGGTACCAACCATTCCTTGTCTTTCTTGAAGCTAACTCCTCAATTTGATGAAGTTTTTCGCTCTTTTCCTTCGATACCGCACTTCACGCTCATATATTTCTTTGTAGCGGGTCGCAATGTTTGTCTGAGTCTGTGCGGGGGGTCTCATGTGGCGAAATCTATTTTTAGTAATAGTGCACAGCGCTATTACTTTTGCACTGTGATCACAAGAATGAAATATGGCCGACCGAGTCGCCGACCGAGAAAATAGCATTTTTCGTGACGTCACAAATTTCCACCCTAGTTGCGCCGGTCGCGTCAGCAATTTTCCAGTCCAGTCTCTTCTATTATCCATGGTGGTCTGGCCGTGAATAAATTACGTGTCGAAACAAGGATGATATGTAAGATAATAATGTGTTGACAGATTGTTACAGTGACTTGTCAACATTCCATTAACGGCAATTAGTGAAGAAAACACTATTTTGCCCATAACTTCCCGTAGAAACAATATTTTTGGAAATTTATTTTTTAAAACAAAGATAGGAGTAAGGTCTATCTTGCTATCGTAAAATATTTTTTCCCCAAAATGGTCACATTTGGGGTGGGATGCTACCTTAACCTATGGATTAAAACCTCAAGTCAATGGCATCAACATCTTCACTGTTTACAGACGATCCATTTTTGAAGTTGAGTGGCTCATAGCCACTTTGATATTGTTAAGCTACACATCCCTGATTTAATTCTCTATCGCATTTTTATTTTCGACTTCTCGAGTTTATCAACCTTCGGTAGAAGTTTACTACCATCTAAAAGGTCTTACATCCAAATCATACACACAAAACAAATGTTCCGCGCGCCGCTCGCAAACCCTTATCTAACTTGATATTTTATTATTATTTTGGTCTGTATTGAAGATTAGATAAATACGTTTATCTAGGTATCGGTGTACCAAGGTCTTAACGAACAAAGACTTTCCAGAAATCACCAGAAGACGCTCCAACACCGCTGTCATCGCATTCTAATCTCGGTGGATATGGAACCAGCATCCAGTGATATGCATATCCTTTAAATGCAGGGAAAATATACAATCTATCTTGATCTTGAGCATGCCCCCATTTGCCAACGTTATAATTTACACCATCATATCCCCACTGACTGCAAACTCCTGCCAATCCCGAATTGTCATTCTCCATTCTATTAAACGAGCCACAGGAGTCAGGCTGGACATCCGTCTGACCGCTAAAGTACCGGACTACAGCTTCACCAGTGCTGTTAGCGACCGTGGTGACGTGGAACGTGCGTCCTTGTTGTTTACTGCAGTGGAATCTCAGTTGAGTGAAAGACAGGTGTTTTCTGAGCTCATTCATGGCACTCTTTGTCAAAAACGTCTGGTTGTTATGGTAACTGCTGATTTCACGGTATGACGTCTTTACTGACATTTGTGGGAACGAAGGACTGTCAATCACAACGTTGGAGACAAGAAGCCAACCTCCTTAAATGATAAAAAAGTTCAGTAGTCCCGTGAAAACATTAAATCAGGTGAGGACTTTGTTCGCTTTTATCACGAAAAGAAAACAATCAACAAAAAGATAACTAAGGTGCAAATGCTCTAAAATTGCTGCAAATTGTGGTTATATTTGTCGTGAGGTTTACATCGTTAATTACATCAAGCAATAAAGCGTGGATCGTAAAAATTTTACATTCATAGCATATGAAATGTTGTAAGATCCTTCTATAACACTGAAGGAAATTAGATGTTAAAAGTGTGAATCGTGAAAATTTTGCATTCACAGCACGTTGAATGTTGTAAGTTTCTTCTATAACAGAGAGAAAATCATCCAATCGTTTAACGTTCATTGGCTAGTTTTTATGTTCAATACGAGCACAGATAGATACATGGCGACATCACTCGTGGATCTTGACAATTTTACCAAACTTTCACAGCGTGTTTAATGCTGTCATTTCTCGATTATAACCGACAAATTGCATCTAATATGGAGCTTTGTTCAAGATGAGAATTTTTTTTCGGATCAGTTGAATTCAACTGTAAGGCCGCTGAGATACATGTTTTTGTCAAATTTTGAAGCTTACCTCCACGAGTGGAATGTTTATTTTGTTGTATTCTGAGAACTGATCTGATGCGAGTGGACTGGACTAGGTGATAAGTAGCTGGGTTTTCAAGAATTTTCAAAAGGAATAAAACGTAAGTAAAATTTTTCATTTCTGAAATTTAGTTACGACTTATTGCACGTCTAATGTTTATCGACGACTCGCGGGGTTTCGGAATCATTTTGGCTAACGAAATTCGGGTTGTCTCGCACTTTAACCTGGCCTTTCACTTGTTTTTTTTTTCCTTATTATCACAGTTTGTCTCTCCTCTTCTCTCTCTGCAAATCCTCTTGTATCCACAAATACTTTGACAATGTTGCGACGCAATTTATCAGCATTGAGAGCACAGACGCATAAAAAGCTGGCCACAGCCGGAAGCTATCTATCGGGGCTTTGTGCACTCCTTCCTAGGATTTCAGAAAGGGTGCCCTTTCATATCATTATTCTTAACTTACCTCCGTCTGTGGTCATGTCACAGTAAACTTTGAAAGGGTGTCCACCCTTCTCAGGGTCGATCCAGTACTCGCCGTTTCCTTTGGAGTCTCCTGAGTCCCGGATGTCCTTACAGGAATGGCCAGGCTGACTGGAATATGAATCTTTTATAGCTGCAAAAAAATAACAAAACACGTGTTAAAGGAGCAGTGTCACGAGGATTTTGCTGTTTTAGGTTAATTCTGTGCTAAAATCATTACTTTGAGGCTTTAATCATAAACAAAACGCTTCTGTGAAGCTAAACGAAGATATCAAATGAATTTTATCAGTGAGGGCCAACCATAATAAATTTTTTGAGGATTTTTGGAACACGTAGCTTCAAAACTTAAAAAAAAAATTGGCAGAGTTTTTCAAGTTTCAATCCATTTCTCATAATTTCTATCCATTCCATCCGTAGCGACAGGCGACAGGAAACAGTTTCAGTACATTCATACAGTCTTCCATAACAAAACTAGATCATTAGTTTTTAAGGTTGCCAAATAGCGTGACAATGCCCCTTTAAAAAAGTCTCTTCGTGCTCTTTTGAAGCAGAACATCTAACATCACTAAATTTACTCTAAAATAATAATCCTCTTACAAGCACTACGCAAACGCGGGGCTCTTTTGAAGCAAAATTCAAAGTGCTTTATCAATAATACAAAATATTATTGCAAGACAAATTTTCACCACTTACGTTTTTCACATTTTTTCCCCTTGTATCGTGGATGACACACTCTGGTTTTTTTCGGTTTGTTCTGCTCATGGGAAACATCGATGCAGGAGGCCTGTGTTGGGTTGAAATATGAAAGAACCAGGTCGATAAATTAGGTGGCTACAACTAGGCGTATAATAATATCCTAACCTATTCGTTTTTTATGAGTCTAGGATAAGTGCACGAGAACAAGTTACCACCGGGCAATATGACACAGTACGGCAGTTTTGAACTGACCTGAATAGAGCCATAGTATGTAGATCCTTTCTTCCATTTAAAATCTCCTGGTTTCATTTGCCGGGTTTTGTTGTTTAGTTCACAAATGCGTCGCTGTACATTGTTGCCATCAGTACGAACATTAAACGACTTGCAACTTTTGTTTCCCATGCATTTAAGCTGACATTCAAACTTATCAACAACAGTAACCGTGTCCATAGCATGACCAAGTACTGGCATGGCCTAAAAGAAGAAAAAAAATCGAAATTCTACTGACGGAAACTGAAGGAAAGAGGAAGGCCTCTTAATTTACAAGTGTTTACTTACCAATTTGAGTTTCAAAAACGCTTGCACAAAAGTCCGTGTTTGCCGCCACAAATAACATTCCCAGGAGAATGTTCAGAGCTGCAAAGGCCAGCTGAGTTAGACATGAACCTGCCATTGAAAGCGTTGTGTGGTGTGCCAGACAGACTATAGCAGTTCAAAACGTTGTCGAGAAGCGAAGTTTGACGCCTCCATGAAGTTTCTTTGTGAATTTGGGCCAAAGTTGTTAAACCTTTATGCCAAGCCGTGTCTATCCATAATTAATGATAGACGTATTTAGTAACACAGGAGATTTCTGCAGGCTTTAATTAATTTGGTTTATATTTACATCAAGTTTTATGGTCCCTTGAGTTTGCTCTATTGTTAGGGAACAAAAATTTGAATTGTTGATGGGGAAAACTCAGAAAATATCTAAGTGCTCTTCTTTTTGATCGAAAGAAATTGTAAATAGTGTTTTGACGGAATAGTTTAGTTTTTTTTAGCGAATTAATTGTAATATAGGATTTTAATGTTAGCGTTTGTTACCGATCAAATGAAAACAATATAATATGATTATTATTTTTAATCGTGTAAGTAATAATTGTGAAGTTTTAATAAAGTTTTCATTATATTATTTGTAAATATTTAATTTGCAAGTGCTTAGACGAAAATTACCTAACAAGAGAACGTTTCATTAACTTCGGTAGCTGGTGTTATTTTAATATATAAGAGGTTATCTTTATTTAGGCTTATTGTGATGACCAGTTGAATAGCGATACTTACTGTTACGTCACTTATTGTCATTAATGTGCCAATCAGAGGTTTATTTGCTGTCGAAACAAAGGAGTCTTTGGTTTTGTGGTTGGCAAAGTTTAAATATCAAAAGAATTGTTTGTCGCTATCGCTGAGATCTGTTTGTGCCTTACTAATTTTATGCCTGGAATAATTTATTGTTAGTGATGGTCTGTTTTGTTCTTAAATGTAAAGTTTTATTTTCTTGAATGCAAAACACAGCAAACCTTACTTCTTTAGCGAAGGTTACATATGGACATATATCTCCTAGTAACACGCTAATTAAAAAACGAAAAGGTGTTACTAGCAGGAAACAGTTTAGTAGTCGGTTTCATTCAAAAGAACCTTGTAACACCTGCGTTTGTACCGATGACTGAGACCTATTTGTATGAATTGAATTGTATAAATTGAAACTACTGGTTACTTAAATACTTAAATATGGAAAAGGCGGAACCAGTAGGGCCGCCTTTCTTTTTCAATAAGTAGGCCTGAGTTGTTGTTTGACAACGATTGTACAACAGTCTTTATTTGAATTTTTTTTTTCTGTACGTTGCCGCAACAATATTTTCATTCAATTCTGTAAAGACCTTTCCTGAATTTTTTGTATCGCTCTCGTTGTTTTATTTTGGCCAGACTCTTTTGAAATCATAAAGAAAATGGGAAATGAAAAAGATTTCGACTCTCGTTTTTGGTCGAAGGAAAATTTGTAATGATTCTCGTAACAGCAAGCGTAGTGCTGTTATGCTAGGGCTGTGTAAGTTCTTACACAAGCCTGAGGGTCAGTTTGATACTTGATTGATAAGTGTCGTTCAGGTCGGCATAAAAGAGCGAGAGCACGATCATTATGTAGAGAAGTGTTAACTGTTCAAGTTAAAGGTACACCGGGATAATAAAGAAGACGTCTTCAAAGAAAACAACGTGTTCGTCAGTTTGTAAAAGGGGTCGTCTTTCCCCGACAATCTTGATTTTACACTATTCTGAATGTCGGAATCACCACGCAAAATGTAAAATTTCGTACAGGGCCATAAAAGATTTGTTAGTACATCAAAAATAATCTTCACTTAGCGACTTTCTTTGCTCGAAAGTTTGCTGACACTGTAATGAAATCATTCACTCACTTGAAACATTCACGTTGTTCACCATTCTCGCCTTGGTTTAGCACACAGCTGCTTTCATGAAAAGAACTTTCCGACGTTTTTGTCATGATAATCAGTGCCCCTTACAGATATTCTTACGGTCTGAAAATAATTTTAAAAAGAAGACGTTAAGGCAGACAGCACGACAAGGGCAGATGGCTGACGAATATGTCACGTCTGCCTGCGGGAAAAAGTTTCGCAAATTTTGCATGAACAGTTTTTTAGAAACGTGTTAGCGTACATCTATCCTTAAACCTCCTTGTATATAAACATTAGCGTATTAATTTTACCAAGCGTGATCATTTATAATTACCGCATTGTTACACCCTACGTTACAACTCAAGCTGGGCTTTTCTTTACGCCTATGCCTTGAAGGATATAGGATTTTGATTGTAACTAACATACTCGCCCTCGTAAAAAGCTCCGATAAATTCAGGTGAATCTTTTACCTGGCTTCGAGATTTAAGTTTTGGTCCTTTGAAGCGATCCTTGAAAATTATGTAGCGATTGAAACTGCCAGTATTTCCTTCCAGCTGTAGGTTTGTATACAAGGTGGATTTATAAGTTTCTCGTATCTGTCGAGGGTGACGGTCACGTACTTCGATGTTCTTTGTATCACTGACCATTGTTTTTCTCGTAGCCGGTTCAGTGATGAAGAGTCCTCTTGAAAGGTTTGTAGAAGCACTCTTTTGGACAACTCTCGGCCCACATATATCACGATATGAACGGCACGGCGGAAAAACCGCTGATTGGCTGAAAAATCCGTTGTCTTGGAGCATGCTCAAGCGCTTTCCGCTGACAATTTGCGGAAGCCAGTTTCGAAAATGTCTGAACTTTTTGTAAACGGGAGCATCGAACACCAAGGATTATTTTGGGTTTTTGCCCAGATGGAACTTCTACCTGTCTTAGAGAATGAGGATTAAGCAATAGTAAGTATGTTTCAAATGTTAGCCTGGTTTTGTCGCTTTCTTCGAGTGTTATTCCTTGTTATTATTTCTTTTGTCTGTTGGTGTCGTGTTCATTCCTTGCCAAGCTGAAGCATTTGCTTTGTTTATTTACAATACTCTTCTGCTGCAGATTTTGGTGTACAGATGAGTTAACACAATGAACACGGCGTAATTGAAAGGTAAGCCAAGTTTTCCTTCCTTTCCTTCCGTAAATGGTTGATTTTTGTAAGTGGCACAATTTTCTAATTCGCTGCTGCTTCCGGAACTTTTTAGCTCAATGAGTCTAAATTTTTAAAAGATGAAGATTTTGTTCGCTATCGTTTGGGAAGAGACCCATTTGGCTTTTGTTGGCCATGTTCATATAAAAATAATAAGCAACGAAAGCCGTCGACACTGTACTGTAAATGAGCTTGAGATTTTTGATTAATGCTTTCATGCATGCAATGAATGTTTTATAAGCCCAGATATCAGCATACTATTCAAGGTGACACATTCTTTTCTACGTTTGGATATATCTTCTAGCTTGTGTTGTCTAAATTTAAACTTTCAGTGTGCAAGAATCTGATATGACAAATGCACACTAGGTTTTTTTGTTGTTAGGTATTGAAATGGACTAATTGCATGGCTTTGAAAGAGTTTCTAACTTATCTTGTGTTTTTCTTTTGGACCTGAAGACAGATGTTTTTGAGGTTAAAGTACAGTCTGATGATGGTAAGTTAATAATTTAAACTTCCCAATTACAAACCTAGCAAAATGACTGAGGTATTCACTAGGAGATTGGGGGTCTATTTCAGATGGTTGAAAGAAGTTGTATAGTGTTCAATGCTCTACACAGTATTGTATAGTGTATAAACAAGGAAGATACTAAGTTAATGACATTTCTTCTTGCAATGTAATAAGTATTCAAAGGGTGAAGCCAAAATAAAGCTTAATTTAATTTTACATTTCCCCCTCTCTTTTTACACAGTTGGACCTCAAAACTCTCCTCCTTTCTTTTAATGACTTGGTTCTCTCGCTGGAGACATTGTGATGTCACCATTTACATCAACTTGAAGAAGTTTTTTTTTCATGGATGAAATGAGTGCCATCTTCTTTGGAGAGGATACTAAATGATATTTCCCATTTCATAAAAAAAATTCAAATCAGACGGTGTAAATAATATTTACCTTATTAGGGTACGAAATGTATGGAACAAGTATTTCAGGATTCCCCAGTGATAAGCAAAAGAAAATGATTGAAGACAGAAAAATTATACTACCAAGTCATGTAGCGTTGGTTTACAGCGTACATCTTTGGTATTTGACATCCATGTTAATGTTAATTAGTACCTGTCAAAACAAGGTATTGGCTGACTAGTCTCACATGACCGACAGGATAATTTGGTTTTATCAACTGAGTTGATAATGTGAATTGGCCACCGTAAAGAGATTCGAAAGCTGACGTTTCGAGCGCTAGCCCTTCGTCGGAGCGAATCGAGGAATTGTGGGTTGTGTGTCGTTTATATAGAGAAATATGGAGCTACGCTATTGGTTGGTGCCTGGCAACGTGAAAAACAACAGAATAAATTAGTTGAATGAAAAGCGTTGGTTGATACCGTGAGGATTAAGAGTGCCGATTTGAAAAATAAATTTTTGTTCTAGAGTTTTGCGGCTTTCTGTGCTTCCTTGTTGTAGGGAGAGGCCGCACACCGACATTTGTTGCTTCGAATGATTCGGCAGATTAAAGTGTCTAGCGACCGGTTTAGATGCGTTTTTGTCGTCTTTCTCAACGTCGCGAAGATGTTCTCAGAATCGGTCGCCTAGTCGTCTACCTGTTTCGCCGATATATAACTTTTTGCAGAGAGTGCAAGTTATACAGTAGATGACATTGGCTGAGGTACAGGTAAAATGATCAGTGATTTTAATAGATCGCTTGGGCCCCGACAATTTCTCAACGTTGCAAATGAAAGGACATGTTTTGCATCGTGCGCGTGCACATTTAAAAGTACCGGGTTGTTCACTCGTTTGGAAAGAACTTCTGACTAAAAAGTTACCTATGTTTTTTTCGCGTTTAAATGAAATTAATGGCGGTTGCGAAAAGATTCTACCAGTATCGGGATCATTTTGAAGTAATTTAAAGTTTTTTCAGAATGATGGATTTTACTGCGAGGTTGTGAGGGTGAAATGTGAGGGTGAATGGAATTCTATTATTATTCTCATCGGCGCAACTTCCTCCACCAGAGAGGAACTCAATCAATTTATAACTGCTGTTAATTCGTTTCATCCAGCTCTTAAATATACCTGGGAAATTTCTG
>JAHPZR010042234.1:25000-39803 GCA_019787425.1 Platygyra sinensis | reverse complement strand
GGGATAGTTACTTTTAAATCCATTCCGTCTCGTTGTAAAGTAATTTCCTTTCAGTAAAAGCGATTATATTTATTCCAGGATTCTCGTGTTAGAAGCATTTCATTTGCTTGGGTGTTCACAACGGCAGGGGTAATTTGCAGAACGCCTAATGCCGAATGCACTGTTTGCTTGCGGTTCGCTTCACTTACATTTGCTCGCGGTTAGCTTATATTTGTTGGACAAGGCCATATGCAATATGATGCTGTCCTTAACAAACAAAATATAACCGCAAGCAAACATGAGTGAAACTGCAAAACCGCAAACAAACAGTGCATTTGGCGTTCGGCGTTCTGCAAATTACCCCTGCTGTGTTCACAATTTGTTTTTGATTAGTACTGCTGTTGTATTTGACAGTATTTTGTCTTATGACTATTTACTATTTACCATTACTCATCGCATCGCCAGGTTTATAAAATTTTTATACGAAAACTGCATCATGTAAAAACTGTATTGCGAAATAAAACGAAATTTAAGTAGAAACGCCTCCAACTGTGGTTATCTCCGTTATCTTTAAAAAAGAAAGCCTCTACAGAGAGGTGATCTAAAAGCGCTAAAATATCAAAATTGCCAGGGGAAATTTAACGATAGTTTTTTATTAAGTCGTTGCGCTTGCTTATTGCAACTAGAATACTGGCTTGTAAATGGAAGGTTTAATATTTTTTTAGCTTACAATTGGTGTTAACTTTTAACTTTTACGTAATCGTATGTTGTCGGTTTAGCGATGCGTACTTTTGTACTTTAGCCTCTAGTGTTTTCCTCCCATGTCGTGGGTGTAATCTACACTCCAGTGGTCGCCGTTAGGTTTCTGGCCTCCTGCCTTCACATTAACGTTGTGGTCGTCCGGGTTCTTGGTGTACTTGACATTCCAGTGGTCACCGTTACGTTTTTGCTGTCCGAAGCTGACTTCGAGACGGTTACCTCTGGCAGGTTGGTTTCCACCAGCGTTCCCTCCCAAGGAACCACGATGCACGGGCTGCATGCAGCCGCCAGGACCTGCAATACAACAGCGCATGGTTCAATGTACACTACAAGCAGGCTGTGTTCCTTTTTTCATCAAGCGCGACCTTAAAGTTAAGGACGGCTCGTTTAAAGTTTACTCCAGCTCGATACAGTCGTTCCAGACTTACCAACCAGATGACTCTTGTCTCTCGATTGTTTTCAAAGGGGCAAAGACACGGTTTGCACATCTTAAAAACTATACCCCAAATTTTTTCAATCTTCTCAATCCTTGACCATCCTTGTTTCTTTATGGGTTATTATTATCTCTTTGGTGTTGATCTATCTTAGTAAACTACTATTTTCAGGTTTCCTTCAATGTCAAGGTAATTTTGTACCTGACTAAAATAACTCAAAATACCTAGACTGAGCTACTTTAACCCATTGACTCCTGGACTCCTTTTTGCCCAAGATGCGTTTTTTGGACATTTTGGTGGTTTTTTGAGGCTGGATATCGGCCTAAATTAGCTTAAATCTGGTCGAAAATGCATTTTCAACACGAAAGCTAGACCTTCTTGCCACTAGAATCGCGTTTCGCGCGTGCTCAGAAATAAAAAGTTTTGAGACGAGAAAGTGACCTACGTCTTTAGGCTTTTCCGGATTTTTGAATTCTTGTTTTTATTTACCCTTTCCTTCTTCTCCTTTTCTTTTCTTTTTGCTGAAGTGATTGACCTTCTGCTGGGCTTGCTTGCGGTTAAAAAAAACTCCTAAGAAAGCGTCATCGAGGCGGCCAATTTTTACCATGGAGCAACTACGTAGGTGTAGTGAAAGGAAATTTTGCTCTGAGTTTTTCGCTCATCCTTTTGAGTATTTTTGTGCATATCTCAGGCTTTATTAGGCCGATCACTCTGATCTGGGCGTCATTGGAAAGATCTTTTCCTCCTGCAGAAGTTAAGTATAGATGATACCAATTTTGGTCAAAAATAATGACGTCAGAAGTGGAAGAAAAGCCAAGGCTCTTCAGTCACGGCCGGTTACGGGCTGCACAGGAGTCAATGGGTTAAATAAATCTACTTCGGAAAACTCACTCGTTCACTCTACCCACTCATTCCTTTTCCAAAGTTTTTCAACTCCTAAATAAAAATTCGTACAGCGTACTTGCTATGAAGTAATCCACACGTATTGCACGTGAGAGCTGTGTCAACAATGGAATAACTTCCTATTTGTTTTGTTGACAAGGTCTGCTATCGAAAAAGTTTTGCTAATAAATAACAGATTTATGGTTCAAGCAATCATTAGTTCAGTATCAAACTCGGTTGCCCGCAGTGTTTTCCCCGGACTTACTTTCAACGGCTTTTCATTCATGTATCCCTTATTATAATGTATTTTAGAACATAATGTATTATAGTGTATTTATCCCTTATTATTTAACAAATAAAGAAGCATAAGCCGTGTATTACACTATGATAAAACACGATGGTCATTTCTCGAGTGTTCTCAAATGACCGGAGTGTTTTATCACAGGGTAATACACGGCCTAGGCTTCTTCATTTGCTTTAAAGTATAGATTTTACACGCACAAAACAATAAAAACGCGCTTTTTCTAAGTTTTATACTCTGATAAAACATGGGTTTTTGACCAATCAGAGCGCGCAGGGTCTTATCTATATTTTAAAGTGTATTATATGCACTATAGTAAGGGATACATGAAGTACTTCGGTCACTTACCAGCCGCAAATCCTTCAGTTTGGTCTGCCTCGTGAAGTACAATTATCAGTACCAAAATGAACACGTTCGCCGTGGATTTCCTCATCTTCTACAGTGAATAATCTAGAATGAGTCATGCAAAAAACTAAAATTATAAATCATATTAATGAAGGCTGTCAGGCCACACGAGTCATCAGCGTAAACCGCGCGATTTTGCTCGTCTTTTTGTAATAGGTATTTTTTTTTCGACTTAAATACTCGTAGCTTAGGATTAATGGCTCAACGCAAAATTTTAGTTTTATTTTCCCTTTGTTCAGTTTAGTTAAGGTTAACAAGTTTTTCACCAAAACAAAAACAAATAAATTCAAATAAACAAGTAGTCTGAGAGCAGAGAGATTTGCTACTTTGGCACGTGAACCGAAAATAATTGAGAAAGCGTTGTCGAAAACGTATTTTATCGTGATATCTGTCCAATTTCTCGCGCGCTGATTGGCCCATTTTTATCATCAATAAGAGTACAGACGGGTAAAATTTTACAGCGCTGATTATATTACCGTGAACACCTAAAATATGTCTGGAATGTTTATTGTGTTGTAACCAATCACATGCGAGATCTTCACACCACAGAAACCACAGGCAACGAACCGTTTCCTATCGATCGGCCACAGAACAAATTATTTTTGTTTTGGTTAAGGATACAAACTGTCTTATTAGGAATTTAAAACACTGCTGTTCCCCAAGATCAGTGCTGAGGACCGCATCCAGGTCATCGTTCGAGTTTAGAAAGAAAAAATTTAGAAGTCAACGCGACGCGACGGCGACAAGCTTTCCATGCCGTGTATTAAACGACATAACATGAAGATAATAAAAAATCAACAATCGTGATTAGCATAATCCTTGCTAATATTTTTTTTTGAACAAGGGTTGATTTGTGTGGGCTCACAATTGAACCCTCGAACTACTGTGCCGGCAGAAGTTCCTTGATCGCAAGATCGCAAACTGGAAAGACCGCCGAACAAATTTGCGATCAGGCGTAACTAATTATTCCGATTTCGATCGTTACAAAAAGTTTGCAAATTCGCGCGCCAAACCGTCGCGTGCGTCCGCGCGGCACATCGGCTTAATTTACTTCAAAATCGCTCAAACCTGTATTCTTCTCCATTGTAGCACATACTGTAAACAAATGGGCAAGAAAAGTAATTGTTTACTTGCAAAAAGACTAAATGCTAAGACAAAACGAAAATAATTTGTTCCGTAGCCGATAGGAAACCGTTCGTTGCTAGTGGTTTCTGTGGTGTGAAGACCTCGCATGTGATTGGTCACAACACAATAAACGTTCCAGACATATTTTAGGTGTTCACGGTAATATAATCAGCGCTGTAATTTATGCAAGTTCAACTTTCAGTTGTCAAACTGTCCACTTTTTAGCCAATGAGATTTTATTGACTTACTACACCGTGTTAAGCCACCTGGTGTTATTAAAGCTTTCTATGTAGTATCAACCTTGCATCATTGTTTGCTATTCTGTCGATTTTTGGCTGACCAGATCTTTTACAGATCCTACGAAAACAGGCAGCATTTTCGTTTGCGTTCCTTTGCATCCTTATGTTAAACTGTCCAGTAATTCGATTGGCTGGTCCTTTAGGGTGTGTCTTGGGGTGGAAGAGCTTAAACAATGGTATGCGTACAGGCGGTAGTTTTTTCGCGCTCCTCACATCGTGCGTGACTCGCGCTTCTCGCTCGCCTCGATTTCGCCTCTATTCGCCTAAAATACGCAAAAAAATTACGCCTGTTCTGCAGGCTAGATCGTTCGCGGCCCCTTCGGACGTCTGACAATCAGGCTAACGAATCACAGAGAAGCTTTCCATTAAAGCAAACGCACAACCAACATGTCAACCCTTGTCAAGGTCTACAGAACTAGAAACATACAGCGGAAATGAAACAAGCCAACACCCGAAGATGCCAGAGAGACTTACAGAGAAAAACTTGCCAACATCAAAACCAAGTTGCCTCTAAAGCTCTATAGCTTTATCAAATTAAGACCTGTGCGAATAGAACAAGTACGTACCTTAGAGCTATTCTTCCTAACACCAGTGCCGCGAGCGCGAAGACAGGACCTTCAACTCAGAGCAGAGTAGTCAACGTTACGATGACCGTATACGCTGGCACTGACCGAGTATTTATACAGTTCCCTAGTTAATTCCCAAAATAGATCTTGAAGGATCAACATGTGATCAAAGTACACTCGTTAATTTCTTTTTGTTGATTTGCTACCGTCTGATTTCGAAGGTCAATTAAGGAGGGGCGAGTTTTTAATGACTTTGTAAATTTTACTCTCAGTTTCTATTGTACATTCTTGTGGACTCAGCGCTGTCTCTCCGCGCTTCGCTGACAAGGAAGCATAAAAGCTTCGGAAATTCGAGTTACCGTATTTCCTCGAATATTAGCCTCCATCGAATAATCGCCCCTTTTGACCGAAATATTTGAAATAATCGCTTCCCTAGAATAATCGCCCCCCTCCTCCTCGCCATTTTCTCTTTCTCTTATCCCCTCCCTCTCAAGTTAAAAGTTGATATCTTCGGTAACAAACAAGCTTTCATTTAATTGTTCACAACTGAATGGTTACAAAAGCACCGATTTTTTTTACAGTTTTTTCTATGGAAATGTTCATGTATTTCTCTTTTTCTTTTATTGCTTGGTATAATAAAACAAAATATATAAGGCACGACCTCCTGTGAGTAATATTTGAAATAATCGCCTCCCTCGAATAATTGCCCCTTTTTGGTGCAAAAATGGAAATAATCGCCCCGGCTATTATTCGAGGAAATACGGTATCTTTTTGATGCGGGAACTTAATGAGCAAAATTTAACAAGTACAGACGCTGTGCGAGTGATGGCTGAAGAAGTCAGGCCGTGCCTGACGAAATATTGGAAAATACAAAACAGTTAACCCCAACCGTACGGTCAGCCTTTCTGTGTTCAGTTTCGTCAAGCCTTTAAATTTGCTGATCAGAACCTACCAGGTTCCGGTACTTTTGATTTGTCCGTTGGCCCTTTCTAGAGTTTAAAATCGTCAACAAGAAACACAGGGATTGCTAGAAGATTATATGCATTTTTAATGTAATTGGTTCTATTGAAAGTGGGGGGCATGAACCCAACTTGTAAACAGGAAGAATTAAGTGAAATGGTGACTTGGATAAAGTGAAATAAATGAAGAAGCATTCCCAAGTCGAATTACTCAGAAAAATAAATCTTCTGAGTTTTCCAAAGGGAGTCAACCAATGACCTTCCAGAATACCGGTTGGTCGCTCTAACCACTGTGCTATGGAGGACTCATGGCGAGCACGGTCGTAAACTAGGTTCTTATGGCGATACAACCGGAAACAAAAACGAAAGGCGGGAAACATTTGGGAACAGGAGGGTCACCTTTGTGGCTTCGGTGCTTTTCTAAGAAATGGAACGACGGATGAAAATAAACCAGCATGTGTTGTCGTTTCTTTACTTTTAAGACAAGGTTACCGGATGAGGTCAAAGTAGTCAAACTGAAAATGAAATCGAAACATCGCGGGGAAAATAAAGACAAAAAGCTTCCATTAAACAATAAAAATGTCTTCTAAAGTGTTATCAAAGCAAGTTTAACTTTTCTACCAGGGCAAATTAAAATTTGATATTGCAACTTTTCTTACAATTATTTCAAAAAATCTTCATCGGTATTTCGAGAAGTTCAGCCTGACACAACTTCTCCCAGAGATCCACAAAGAATGGAAAGGTTGTGGAGTGCTTGACGATCTATGCTAGACAGTCACGTGACTTAAAAACATCTCGGCATACGCCAACAAATGAAAATGCCTCCAGACCTCCCCTAAAAAGACAACTTCACCATGCGAGCAGAGCTTCTTTTATATCTTTTGACTTTATCTTTTATTACCGTAGAAAGCAAATATGTACCGTCAATCAATCAATCAAGTAAGAAAAGGTTGTGCTTACAGCTACAATCTTGGACAATATAAATGGAACATCTGGACCACCCCTCCCCCCATTTCAGTGATGCCAAAATGGCGCGTTTTTTTGCTCCTTCGCGCCTTCTTCATTGCTATGGGGGGGGGGGGGGGCGGTGGGGGTAATTGTTCCATTTTAAACTGTCCAAGATTGTAGGGCGAGACAACTTTTGTCACCAGTCACAACTTCAACCAGTATGAAACAAGTAGCATCATTCGATAATTCAAGTTTTAATCAAGGCCCATGGTTATGTTAACTTACACAGAATGAAAAGAATACAAAATAGTGAATATCACTACCGCACTAATTTGTCTCATCTCAGTGTCCAACAAGTCTTTACAAAGATGCTCGGCAAATGACAAACTTTAGCAATTTTTATCTGAACGTCACTTAAATGAAACTTACTAGCTACCCTGAAGACAGAAATACTTGATATATCTATAGTGGGACGATACTGGGACGGGGATCATTAACTGAAGTTCAAATGCACTTTAATTAAAATCACGAATTGGTCCAAATATGTCGTCGAATCAATCAGATCTGTTCTGTATCCTTTCCACTGTGACTGTTAAGTAATAGGAGGAAATCTCACTGCATTTGCTGGCTACTTTTTAATACCATGCAAAATATCTTACAAAAAATGAAACTGACTGAAAAGTAAAGTTCATGATATACCGTTGGTCTCAGGCTGCTTGATTCATTAAGTACATAGCTTGCACGTGGGCTCTTCAAGAGGAAAGAGAGTTGCCATGTCAAGAACTAGCTTGCAAGCTATCAAGCATGCTCAAAGGTAAGTTCCAGGGGCCAGTTTCTTGAATGCCCTGGAAACATTTCAAGCCCACAAAGGCATTTTTAGTTAATCTATATCTAAAAACAGAGAAGTGTATAATTATGCTTGAAACTTCTAGTACGGAGGAAACCTCTGTTCATATTACAAACATGTTAATAAAACAACGCTGTAATCATAAGGTTTATGATTTTGCTATAGCTTTCCAGGTGCAAAAAACATTTCAAGACCTTCTCGAAACAGACCCCTGAACTTTATTCCCTTAACATTCCAGTCTTAGGTACCTCGCAAATTAAATACACATTTTACAGTTTTTCTTTCTATCACTACTTGTCTTTGCTGATTCCATATGTTTCCCTTATTTTTTCCAGTTCTTGTCTCTTCTTTTCCTTGTCTAGTTTCTGGAAAGCCTGCAAAACAAAGATTGGTTTAACTGTCAACTGATTTATTTAAGATACAATAGCCAAGCTAAGCCATGTTTTAGGACCAACAAGGTAGGGGTATATTTTAGAGTTTGGTTAAGAAAAGTTCGCAACAGGAAGTAGACCAAAGTTTTCAACTTGCGTCTACTTGCGCCTCAATTTGGCCAGGGCTTTACCGATAAGTGAAATGATAAGAACCAAAAGTAGAGAAACTTCTAATCAAAGACAGCATCCCAAAAACCCAATGTTTCTTGGAGTATATAATTCAACTTTTCATCAAAGATTTCAAGGCCAACATGAAACAAGATACTTTCTAAACTGAGGAGGCATGTAAAATACAAATTTTTGCACTAAACCTCCTGTAACTAAATTATCTTACCATGGTAGGCTAGTCATACAGAATGACTAAAGCTCCTTTTTAACTACACTTTTTATATCTTGACAAACTAAGATATATACAAAGAGGAAAGCTCTTGATTAACAAAATTTGCTTACCTTGGTGGACTGGTAGTACAGCACGACCAGGTATCGGTTACATACATTGAAGCCAGACAAATGGTCACAGGCATTCTTGGCATCAAAAATATCTTCATACACCACAAAAGCTGTTCCTCTCGTTTCAGGTGCATTACCACTGTAACATAGAAATATACAGATTATCATACTATGACAATAAAAAATCCAAAATAATGATGACAAGTTTATGATACATCAATCACTCTAGCATAATCTATTGGAATTGGTAACAACAGAGTCAGAAATAATGATGACCATGACAATATTTTACTGATGCGTCTAAAACCTACCTAAAGTGGTAACAATCAAAATTATAAATTGGCGATAAATTTAAATGTAAACATGGACATGTGTCAGAATCTGTACACGTATACTGTTGGTTTTGAAATGTGATGCTTTTTTAGGAACGTGTCATTATTCCTATAATATTGTTAAGATAGTTTGTTATGCCAAGAAATTAGTGTAGTGACTAATAAAATGTATATTGGTGTCTGGTATTTTTCTATGTCTCATTGCCTGTTTCACTTGTGACTCCATCGCTTATGATCCAGTGAGAACTAGATTGTCGGAGTCGAAAGCAAAAATTGATAGAATAAACCAATCAAAATCCCTCAGAACTAACATAGTGATTAATGTGTTCTTCTACTTCTGCATCTGACTCCAACAACCTAGTTTCACTGGATTATAAGCAACAGAGTCATTAGCAAAATCAGAAGAAAATGGAAACGATTCCATCAAGCTCATGATTCTGCCTATGACTATGAGTTTTGATTTCCACTAGTTTAAGGACGTTCGCGCTAATTGTTACTCCGCATCCTTACTGCACACACAAATTTGAATGCCGCATCATGCATCGAGCGTGCGCGCGAAGTGCTAAAAGAAACAATGATAGGGCACATGGCCATTGCTATGGCTTTACTTGGATTTTACAATCTTGGACGTTCGGTGACCCCTTCTTTTCTTTTCAGAAACAGATTTTATTTTCAATTATCTCCACATTGTCCGAAAATGAACATAAAAATCAATGTGGGAAGTTAAAAAAATTTCAAGATTTCTGCCGACGGGACATGGAATACTGTCATCTTGCGCGTGAAACTATGGTCACTAAATGCAAATTTGTTGTTTGAGGAACCTCAACAGTTGGCTAAATTCGCTTAAGTCCATTTAACCCATATTTGGGAGAGAACATTTACCTTCAAAGCTCTAGCTGCAATATTTTGGGACTTGCAGCCACTGTCGCCTTGTTCGCTAATGAAGTCCAATTCACTCAGATTTAGGCATTCTTCCGGGCTTGTTCTCTCCAAAACGAAGTCGGTGACCCCCCATGTTTTTTACATTTCTGACATCACTAACTCATCAGCAGGTAGTTTGTTACTGATTTAGTTGGTTAGTTATTAATTAGTTAGTTAATTCGTTCGTTAGTTAGTTAGCTAGTTAGTTTGTTCACTTGTCAGCTAGTTAGTGAGTTTCTATCATGAAGGCTTATTATTCTTCGTTTTTATTTTGATTTCTACAATTTAGTTATTCGATTGGTTAGTTTACTTCGGTTTTTTTTTTGATGAGATACTTTAGATGCATTGTAAAGCGCTATTGGATAGTAATAGAAATAGTACTATATAAATAAACTATTATTATTCCGTGGGATGCCTGTGGCATACCACGGTAAAAATCTGGCTGGGTTTGTTTTTCTTTGTAGGGACAAATTGCAAAGCTAGCCAATAGGACTGTGTAAAATCTTTATCGATTTTTTTCTGTTGGTAAGCTGAAGAATAGGATTGTAAAAAATGTTTATCGATTTTTGATTGATTTGCCTCATTGAAAAATGTTCCAAAACGTTCCTCGCAAGGTCCTCAAACCTTTCCGGTGAAGAAGTTCTTCCTACAACTGCCGTGAAAACATGAAGATCCGAGCGCTTTCAAGTAAGCTTAAGTTTTAACAACAGATCGCAAATAGCAGCTTTTCGAACTTTCGAAACAAAAAATGGCAAAATACATTATTACTTCGAAGTCGAATTCACGTTTTGGAACGATTGCTAAAGCAACGGGCGTTAAGTGACTGCAAAAGCGGTAGGGAAAACTCAAGCTTTTGCTTTAACGTGAAGAAATAATTTGATCTTGAATCAACATGTGGTCATGCATGAAAACCCCGTCTACGAAATTTTGACCATTTTGTTGCTTTTAAACAGGTTTCTTTGCCTCAGCGTGAATGAAAATTTATTGTTATTGAGCATCCTTTCGCATTTCTTTCATTTCGTTCTCTGTATTTCGGAATTTTAGGTTTAAAAGTGAACAGTATCTCGCACGCTGGATTTCTGCATATTTAATTTACGGCAACCACCAGCGTGGTTTGTTTATTAGTTAAGTTTATTCGCTTCGTTCAAATGTTCTATGGAGTGTTATTCAGCTACTACAGAACTGCCAAGAAAAGAACTAGATGGCCACTAACTTAACATAGTTGAAATACGACTGATCTCAAAATAATTGGCTTGTTTTTGTCGTCTTTTTAAATTTACAACTTTCATCTTTCTTTCGCAGCGCCGTGATATTTTGTCACGCGGCGAAGAAATTAATTGATTTCTTGTTTCCAGATTGCTTTCGCTCGCTCTGAAATATTCCAAAAAAACGCCAGGGAATTAGGGGTGGCTCGCAGGCAATTTCTTGCGGGCATCAATGGGTTTATCTTATTTATCTTCTATAACATAAGACTTTCTTAACGTTTTGCACTGGATGGTTTTCAATTTATTTTTTATTGCGTGACAATGAAAACGATCTGAAGTTTGCAATCAGTTCAACGCGTTGTCGAACGTTGCCAACGCATTAGGAAACATATTGCCAACGCATTCCAAAATAATAACAGCGCGTTGAAAAACGTTTCCAACGGGGGTTGAAAAATGTTCAATGCATTTTTGACTTATCTCTTATGCCGGGTTTTTGCAAATAGGGCCACATATAGACTAACGCATCCCACGGAAATGGCTATAAGACGTCTTGTTATTATTATCTTTCAATAGTAACATTTTCAGACAAAAATCAATGTTATAAAATTTTCGCACGAACGTCCTTAAGTGCTGTTCAGACTGTGACTGCAACTCCAGCTCTATTCCCAGAGAATATCAACCTTTTTAAAAAAGTGACTGCACTTACTTTCAGCCACTTTCACTTTTTCTGGTGGTTGTTCATCCAAGATTCTATTGTAGTTTATACTGAAATTTGGAATCTTCAGACTCGGTAGTGGATAAAAGAACGAAGAATAATTTGTTTGGTAGTGGATAAAAGAATAAAGAATAATTTGTATGACGTCAAGTCTTGGGTTCATATATTTAGCGGCTCATTAGACTCGGTAGTGGATAAATGAACGAGGGGCTAGTTGTTTGAAGATCGGGGACAAGTTGTCTGGGGCAAATAGTCCAGGGGGCGAGTTGTCCGAATACCTAAATTTTGATACCTGAAATCACACAAAGCTACTTACACTCTGATTTGTCTGATTCCTCCATATTTACCAAATATGTCATACATCTCTTCTGTTGTTATCTTGTAGGGCAAATTCCTGAAACAAACCACTCAATATTAAAGAAATAGAAAACATTTTCCATGGCTCTATCAAGTTTTTGATATATGAGTGGAAGTTTGGGACAACAAGAAAAACGTAGACGACCCATGCACAAGCGAGTGTTCTCTGCTGTAAAGAACATGTGGTTTGAAAATACTGTCAGTCACTGACGAAATCTTCTAACTCTGTAAATCACGAAAGAGAAGTCATTCTCCTAAGTCACCGGAAGAAATTGAAGAAATATCACCGCTTGGGGGATAACTGACTAATTCAACAAAGTTTTCAATCCCCGTCAATCTGATTGCCATGAAGAACTATTATTAAGACAGCAAGGTTAATGTAAAAGCCATTCATGTTTAGTCTCTCACCTCACATACAAAATTCTGTTGACCTCTGGAGGTAATCGGACCTAGAAAACACAAACAAAAGCTTGTGAAAACTTTGGAAACCGGCACACTCACATGCTCAGGTACGCGGAACATGCACAAGCAAAGCATCAAGTTTTCAAGAAAGTCCATGAAAAGAAAGTACAACACATAACAATACACACAAGAAAAGGAGAAGGTAAGTTTTGATCGGGCTAAGCCGTTCTACCTATGAAAGAGATCCCAAAAAACCAACAAAAAACAACTCACATTTGCTTTCCTCTGGTTTTGAAGCGCCATGATGATCGTCTTCTTTTCGTATCACAATATCCGGGAACTTCTGCTGCGCTCAGAGAGACTTATGGGAAATGTTTCTCTCCCACCTTTCGCGCAAGGTGGTCTGGGGTAAAAATATTGGAAATAAGATGGCGGCAGAGGACGGGTTGGATTTATCGGCATTTATCGTGGAAAAAGGCACTGAAGCAGAAGAGGGGAATACTGATGAGGTCGCTGAGATTTCTCTGTCCTCTGATCTGGAAGCGGAAGATGCCAGGAAAGAAGAGCTGCGTGAACAAGCTAGGAAGGTACGTAAGAATGTTCCAGGTTTATGAAAAAAATTCTGTGACGTGTCACGAGGTATAAACGTATTTACATGCTCACTTGCTGTAGTTTACCTGACTTCTTGATCTTAAACATGGCATGTATGTATGCCAATTTAATGTTTCGTAGCACTTCTTTTATAGAAACCACGATGAAACTGTTCCAACCTTTCAGAAAATTATAAACGGAAGGCTAAAACTTCGGGCAAGAGTCATCGATTTTAAAAGAAAATGACGACAGTACAATGTTATTAGTAAGCTTAATAGACAGACAGTTTGAATATTATTTTTAGTACTTCTGATTTCGATTACCTCTATTAAAGTGCCAGTTGAAAAAGTCAATTTAGCTTGGTTAATTAAGTTCTCTCTGCCAATTAAGTTCACACAATAGATACAGACCACTCTTGTAAATTATGAATAGTCTGTAGGACAGTCTGTATTAATTTATTGATTCCAGAGTTGTCAACCTGAAAGAACTGAAATCAGGGAGATTGCCAATTTTAGTCTATTGACCCTGAAAAAATTGGTAATTGTAGAGCTCTGCTAATTCAACCACAAGATATGAGAAATTTTCCAATTTCTCCTGAAAATGCCAAAACCAAGTCAAAATATTACTGCAAGAAAGGTATTTTAAGTGATCTCCTTTACATCTGGGAGATTTAGTGACTCCTACAGAGACTGGTGGATTTGGGCAAAATCCAGCAGACTCCTGATAATCCAGAATAGTTGGCACCCAGAGGAGGGGGGAGGGGGGGTGGTGCAAAGGGGGTACTCCCATACAAAAAGAGTAGGGTACTTGTCACAAATTTTCAAAAGAACCCTTAAGGACGGTGCCTACTTTTGTTAGTGCGCACACGTTCTGCGCATCACGCAAGCCATGGTTTAAGCGCACGCGCGCTGGGGTTGACATTGACACAATCAACTACGCCACCGAGCACACGACTAAAATGAAAGCAAAATTTTCCTATGGTGACCAAGTCGATTTTAATGAACCTGTACTTAAACCAGGGAGACCAGAATAGCAGCATATCGCTAGCCACTAACTGTTAACGTCTTCCAGCTGAAAATCTAGCTGTTATCTTTCGAAAATTACACTGAAATCCAACTGCAAACATGTACCTACAGATGGCGTAGTGCGCGCGCAGACAAGCAAGTGTCTTACTTACTGGGGAGGTGACAGGATAAAATGTAACGGGCACCCTAAAAGTTTTCAAAAAAGATCAAACAACTTTAAAAAACGTGTGGTTACCCCTACATTTTTTGTTGCGAAATGGAAGCGGCATGCCTATTTAACATGTGATTAGTTTCTGGTCGTGAGCAAAAGGTAATTAGACTGTATTTTAGCTGAACCAGAGGAAGGCTGTTAGAGACGTTAAAAGCGATTTTGCAACGATTTTGTTACTAAAAATGTAAGAAAAATGATTTTAATGTTACCATTTGCCATGTAGTTTAAAGATCTTTTTAAATGTGTTTGACTTTCTGTATGTAAAGGCGAATTCTAAGGAAATTTGTGAAGAAATATCGTTTCCGCTTTTTTCAGGAAAATGCTGATGTCAGCATTTTTCGTTGAGATTCAAGGTTAATTATCTCGAAAAAATGCGTGGCTACCCCTATTTTTCTTTGTGGATTCCAATAGCCCTTGCAAATATCTACTTTTCCGCGTGGTCCAAACTTGGCGCAAAACCTTTGTATTTAGTAGGCACCGTCCTTAAAAGATACCAAGATCTTATTGTGTAGGTGTGGCTACATTTGCCTGTAAAATATTTTTCCTGCGAACTGCGTCTAGATGTTTGTCTACCCAGCCAAATTTACAGACAAATGTATGGAAAATTAGGAAAAATTGACTGAGTATCTTCTAGCCAAGCTTCATTCTTCAAACTTGGT
>JAHPZR010042234.1:0-15000 GCA_019787425.1 Platygyra sinensis | reverse complement strand
TCTTGAAAGAGGAATGATATATTGCCATATCAAACAATAGGCCTTATCACAGTTTTCGATGCCATCTTGACAGATAGGCATAGCAGTCAGAAATTACAGTGTTTGTATGAGAATCCAATAGCAAGTGACTTCTTCCAAAATTGAATTTTACACAATTTCTCAATCGCAATGTTTCAATACTAAGTAGAAGATTATATTCACCAAGTTTGAAGAATGAAGCTTGGCTAGAAGATACTCAGTCAATTTTTCCTAATTTTCCATACATTTGTCTGTAAATTTGGCTGGGTAGACAAACATCTAGACGCAGTTCGCAGGAAAAATATTTTACAGGCAAATGTAGCCACACCTACACAATAAGATCTTGGTATCTTTTAAGGACGGTGCCTACTAAATACAAAGGTTTTGCGCCAAGTTTGGACCACGCGGAAAAGTAGATATTTGCAAGGGCTATTGGAATCCACAAAGAAAAATAGGGGTAGCCACGCATTTTTTCGAGATAATTAACCTTGAATCTCAACGAAAAATGCTGACATCAGCATTTTCCTGAAAAAAGCGGAAACGATATTTCTTCACAAATTTCCTTAGAATTCGCCTTTACATACAGAAAGTCAAACACATTTAAAAAGATCTTTAAACTACATGGCAAATGGTAACATTAAAATCATTTTTCTTACATTTTTAGTAACAAAATCGTTGCAAAATCGCTTTTAACGTCTCTAACAGCCTTCCTCTGGTTCAGCTAAAATACAGTCTAATTACCTTTTGCTCACGACCAGAAACTAATCACATGTTAAATAGGCATGCCGCTTCCATTTCGCAACAAAAAATGTAGGGGTAACCACACGTTTTTTAAAGTTGTTTGATCTTTTTTGAAAACTTTTAGGGTGCCCGTTACATTTTATCCTGTCACCTCCCCAGTAAGTAAGACACTTGCTTGTCTGCGCGCGCACTACGCCATCTGTAGGTACATGTTTGCAGTTGGATTTCAGTGTAATTTTCGAAAGATAACAGCTAGATTTTCAGCTGGAAGACGTTAACAGTTAGTGGCTAGCGATATGCTGCTATTCTGGTCTCCCTGGTTTAAGTACAGGTTCATTAAAATCGACTTGGTCACCATAGGAAAATTTTGCTTTCATTTTAGTCGTGTGCTCGGTGGCGTAGTTGATTGTGTCAATGTCAACCCCAGCGCGCGTGCGCTTAAACCATGGCTTGCGTGATGCGCAGAACGTGTGCGCACTAACAAAAGTAGGCACCGTCCTTAAGGGTTCTTTTGAAAATTTGTGACAAGTACCCTACTCTTTTTGTATGGGAGTACCCCCTTTGCACCACCCCCCCTCCCCCCTCCTCTGGGTGCCAACTATTCTGGATTATCAGGAGTCTGCTGGATTTTGCCCAAATCCACCAGTCTCTGTAGGAGTCACTAAATCTCCCAGATGTAAAGGAGATCACTTAAAATACCTTTCTTGCAGTAATATTTTGACTTGGTTTTGGCATTTTCAGGAGAAATTGGAAAATTTCTCATATCTTGTGGTTGAATTAGCAGAGCTCTACAATTACCAATTTTTTCAGGGTCAATAGACTAAAATTGGCAATCTCCCTGATTTCAGTTCTTTCAGGTTGACAACTCTGGAATCAATAAATTAATACAGACTGTCCTACAGACTATTCATAATTTACAAGAGTGGTCTGTATCTATTGTGTGAACTTAATTGGCAGAGAGAACTTAATTAACCAAGCTAAATTGACTTTTTCAACTGGCACTTTAATAGAGGTAATCGAAATCAGAAGTACTAAAAATAATATTCAAACTGTCTGTCTATTAAGCTTACTAATAACATTGTACTGTCGTCATTTTCTTTTAAAATCGATGACTCTTGCCCGAAGTTTTAGCCTTCCGTTTATAATTTTCTGAAAGGTTGGAACAGTTTCATCGTGGTTTCTATAAAAGAAGTGCTACGAAACATTAAATTGGCATACATACATGCCATGTTTAAGATCAAGAAGTCAGGTAAACTACAGCAAGTGAGCATGTAAATACGTTTATACCTCGTGACACGTCACAGAATTTTTTTCATAAACCTGGAACATTCTTACGTACCTTCCTAGCTTGTTCACGCAGCTCTTCTTTCCTGGCATCTTCCGCTTCCAGATCAGAGGACAGAGAAATCTCAGCGACCTCATCAGTATTCCCCTCTTCTGCTTCAGTGCCTTTTTCCACGATAAATGCCGATAAATCCAACCCGTCCTCTGCCGCCATCTTATTTCCAATATTTTTACCCCAGACCACCTTGCGCGAAAGGTGGGAGAGAAACATTTCCCATAAGTCTCTCTGAGCGCAGCAGAAGTTCCCGGATATTGTGATACGAAAAGAAGACGATCATCATGGCGCTTCAAAACCAGAGGAAAGCAAATGTGAGTTGTTTTTTGTTGGTTTTTTGGGATCTCTTTCATAGGTAGAACGGCTTAGCCCGATCAAAACTTACCTTCTCCTTTTCTTGTGTGTATTGTTATGTGTTGTACTTTCTTTTCATGGACTTTCTTGAAAACTTGATGCTTTGCTTGTGCATGTTCCGCGTACCTGAGCATGTGAGTGTGCCGGTTTCCAAAGTTTTCACAAGCTTTTGTTTGTGTTTTCTAGGTCCGATTACCTCCAGAGGTCAACAGAATTTTGTATGTGAGGTGAGAGACTAAACATGAATGGCTTTTACATTAACCTTGCTGTCTTAATAATAGTTCTTCATGGCAATCAGATTGACGGGGATTGAAAACTTTGTTGAATTAGTCAGTTATCCCCCAAGCGGTGATATTTCTTCAATTTCTTCCGGTGACTTAGGAGAATGACTTCTCTTTCGTGATTTACAGAGTTAGAAGATTTCGTCAGTGACTGACAGTATTTTCAAACCACATGTTCTTTACAGCAGAGAACACTCGCTTGTGCATGGGTCGTCTACGTTTTTCTTGTTGTCCCAAACTTCCACTCATATATCAAAAACTTGATAGAGCCATGGAAAATGTTTTCTATTTCTTTAATATTGAGTGGTTTGTTTCAGGAATTTGCCCTACAAGATAACAACAGAAGAGATGTATGACATATTTGGTAAATATGGAGGAATCAGACAAATCAGAGTGTAAGTAGCTTTGTGTGATTTCAGGTATCAAAATTTAGGTATTCGGACAACTCGCCCCCTGGACTATTTGCCCCAGACAACTTGTCCCCGATCTTCAAACAACTAGCCCCTCGTTCATTTATCCACTACCGAGTCTAATGAGCCGCTAAATATATGAACCCAAGACTTGACGTCATACAAATTATTCTTTATTCTTTTATCCACTACCAAACAAATTATTCTTCGTTCTTTTATCCACTACCGAGTCTGAAGATTCCAAATTTCAGTATAAACTACAATAGAATCTTGGATGAACAACCACCAGAAAAAGTGAAAGTGGCTGAAAGTAAGTGCAGTCACTTTTTTAAAAAGGTTGATATTCTCTGGGAATAGAGCTGGAGTTGCAGTCACAGTCTGAACAGCACTTAAGGACGTTCGTGCGAAAATTTTATAACATTGATTTTTGTCTGAAAATGTTACTATTGAAAGATAATAATAACAAGACGTCTTATAGCCATTTCCGTGGGATGCGTTAGTCTATATGTGGCCCTATTTGCAAAAACCCGGCATAAGAGATAAGTCAAAAATGCATTGAACATTTTTCAACCCCCGTTGGAAACGTTTTTCAACGCGCTGTTATTATTTTGGAATGCGTTGGCAATATGTTTCCTAATGCGTTGGCAACGTTCGACAACGCGTTGAACTGATTGCAAACTTCAGATCGTTTTCATTGTCACGCAATAAAAAATAAATTGAAAACCATCCAGTGCAAAACGTTAAGAAAGTCTTATGTTATAGAAGATAAATAAGATAAACCCATTGATGCCCGCAAGAAATTGCCTGCGAGCCACCCCTAATTCCCTGGCGTTTTTTTGGAATATTTCAGAGCGAGCGAAAGCAATCTGGAAACAAGAAATCAATTAATTTCTTCGCCGCGTGACAAAATATCACGGCGCTGCGAAAGAAAGATGAAAGTTGTAAATTTAAAAAGACGACAAAAACAAGCCAATTATTTTGAGATCAGTCGTATTTCAACTATGTTAAGTTAGTGGCCATCTAGTTCTTTTCTTGGCAGTTCTGTAGTAGCTGAATAACACTCCATAGAACATTTGAACGAAGCGAATAAACTTAACTAATAAACAAACCACGCTGGTGGTTGCCGTAAATTAAATATGCAGAAATCCAGCGTGCGAGATACTGTTCACTTTTAAACCTAAAATTCCGAAATACAGAGAACGAAATGAAAGAAATGCGAAAGGATGCTCAATAACAATAAATTTTCATTCACGCTGAGGCAAAGAAACCTGTTTAAAAGCAACAAAATGGTCAAAATTTCGTAGACGGGGTTTTCATGCATGACCACATGTTGATTCAAGATCAAATTATTTCTTCACGTTAAAGCAAAAGCTTGAGTTTTCCCTACCGCTTTTGCAGTCACTTAACGCCCGTTGCTTTAGCAATCGTTCCAAAACGTGAATTCGACTTCGAAGTAATAATGTATTTTGCCATTTTTTGTTTCGAAAGTTCGAAAAGCTGCTATTTGCGATCTGTTGTTAAAACTTAAGCTTACTTGAAAGCGCTCGGATCTTCATGTTTTCACGGCAGTTGTAGGAAGAACTTCTTCACCGGAAAGGTTTGAGGACCTTGCGAGGAACGTTTTGGAACATTTTTCAATGAGGCAAATCAATCAAAAATCGATAAACATTTTTTACAATCCTATTCTTCAGCTTACCAACAGAAAAAAATCGATAAAGATTTTACACAGTCCTATTGGCTAGCTTTGCAATTTGTCCCTACAAAGAAAAACAAACCCAGCCAGATTTTTACCGTGGTATGCCACAGGCATCCCACGGAATAATAATAGTTTATTTATATAGTACTATTTCTATTACTATCCAATAGCGCTTTACAATGCATCTAAAGTATCTCATCAAAAAAAAAACCGAAGTAAACTAACCAATCGAATAACTAAATTGTAGAAATCAAAATAAAAACGAAGAATAATAAGCCTTCATGATAGAAACTCACTAACTAGCTGACAAGTGAACAAACTAACTAGCTAACTAACTAACGAACGAATTAACTAACTAATTAATAACTAACCAACTAAATCAGTAACAAACTACCTGCTGATGAGTTAGTGATGTCAGAAATGTAAAAAACATGGGGGGTCACCGACTTCGTTTTGGAGAGAACAAGCCCGGAAGAATGCCTAAATCTGAGTGAATTGGACTTCATTAGCGAACAAGGCGACAGTGGCTGCAAGTCCCAAAATATTGCAGCTAGAGCTTTGAAGGTAAATGTTCTCTCCCAAATATGGGTTAAATGGACTTAAGCGAATTTAGCCAACTGTTGAGGTTCCTCAAACAACAAATTTGCATTTAGTGACCATAGTTTCACGCGCAAGATGACAGTATTCCATGTCCCGTCGGCAGAAATCTTGAAATTTTTTTAACTTCCCACATTGATTTTTATGTTCATTTTCGGACAATGTGGAGATAATTGAAAATAAAATCTGTTTCTGAAAAGAAAAGAAGGGGTCACCGAACGTCCAAGATTGTAAAATCCAAGTAAAGCCATAGCAATGGCCATGTGCCCTATCATTGTTTCTTTTAGCACTTCGCGCGCACGCTCGATGCATGATGCGGCATTCAAATTTGTGTGTGCAGTAAGGATGCGGAGTAACAATTAGCGCGAACGTCCTTAAACTAGTGGAAATCAAAACTCATAGTCATAGGCAGAATCATGAGCTTGATGGAATCGTTTCCATTTTCTTCTGATTTTGCTAATGACTCTGTTGCTTATAATCCAGTGAAACTAGGTTGTTGGAGTCAGATGCAGAAGTAGAAGAACACATTAATCACTATGTTAGTTCTGAGGGATTTTGATTGGTTTATTCTATCAATTTTTGCTTTCGACTCCGACAATCTAGTTCTCACTGGATCATAAGCGATGGAGTCACAAGTGAAACAGGCAATGAGACATAGAAAAATACCAGACACCAATATACATTTTATTAGTCACTACACTAATTTCTTGGCATAACAAACTATCTTAACAATATTATAGGAATAATGACACGTTCCTAAAAAAGCATCACATTTCAAAACCAACAGTATACGTGTACAGATTCTGACACATGTCCATGTTTACATTTAAATTTATCGCCAATTTATAATTTTGATTGTTACCACTTTAGGTAGGTTTTAGACGCATCAGTAAAATATTGTCATGGTCATCATTATTTCTGACTCTGTTGTTACCAATTCCAATAGATTATGCTAGAGTGATTGATGTATCATAAACTTGTCATCATTATTTTGGATTTTTTATTGTCATAGTATGATAATCTGTATATTTCTATGTTACAGTGGTAATGCACCTGAAACGAGAGGAACAGCTTTTGTGGTGTATGAAGATATTTTTGATGCCAAGAATGCCTGTGACCATTTGTCTGGCTTCAATGTATGTAACCGATACCTGGTCGTGCTGTACTACCAGTCCACCAAGGTAAGCAAATTTTGTTAATCAAGAGCTTTCCTCTTTGTATATATCTTAGTTTGTCAAGATATAAAAAGTGTAGTTAAAAAGGAGCTTTAGTCATTCTGTATGACTAGCCTACCATGGTAAGATAATTTAGTTACAGGAGGTTTAGTGCAAAAATTTGTATTTTACATGCCTCCTCAGTTTAGAAAGTATCTTGTTTCATGTTGGCCTTGAAATCTTTGATGAAAAGTTGAATTATATACTCCAAGAAACATTGGGTTTTTGGGATGCTGTCTTTGATTAGAAGTTTCTCTACTTTTGGTTCTTATCATTTCACTTATCGGTAAAGCCCTGGCCAAATTGAGGCGCAAGTAGACGCAAGTTGAAAACTTTGGTCTACTTCCTGTTGCGAACTTTTCTTAACCAAACTCTAAAATATACCCCTACCTTGTTGGTCCTAAAACATGGCTTAGCTTGGCTATTGTATCTTAAATAAATCAGTTGACAGTTAAACCAATCTTTGTTTTGCAGGCTTTCCAGAAACTAGACAAGGAAAAGAAGAGACAAGAACTGGAAAAAATAAGGGAAACATATGGAATCAGCAAAGACAAGTAGTGATAGAAAGAAAAACTGTAAAATGTGTATTTAATTTGCGAGGTACCTAAGACTGGAATGTTAAGGGAATAAAGTTCAGGGGTCTGTTTCGAGAAGGTCTTGAAATGTTTTTTGCACCTGGAAAGCTATAGCAAAATCATAAACCTTATGATTACAGCGTTGTTTTATTAACATGTTTGTAATATGAACAGAGGTTTCCTCCGTACTAGAAGTTTCAAGCATAATTATACACTTCTCTGTTTTTAGATATAGATTAACTAAAAATGCCTTTGTGGGCTTGAAATGTTTCCAGGGCATTCAAGAAACTGGCCCCTGGAACTTACCTTTGAGCATGCTTGATAGCTTGCAAGCTAGTTCTTGACATGGCAACTCTCTTTCCTCTTGAAGAGCCCACGTGCAAGCTATGTACTTAATGAATCAAGCAGCCTGAGACCAACGGTATATCATGAACTTTACTTTTCAGTCAGTTTCATTTTTTGTAAGATATTTTGCATGGTATTAAAAAGTAGCCAGCAAATGCAGTGAGATTTCCTCCTATTACTTAACAGTCACAGTGGAAAGGATACAGAACAGATCTGATTGATTCGACGACATATTTGGACCAATTCGTGATTTTAATTAAAGTGCATTTGAACTTCAGTTAATGATCCCCGTCCCAGTATCGTCCCACTATAGATATATCAAGTATTTCTGTCTTCAGGGTAGCTAGTAAGTTTCATTTAAGTGACGTTCAGATAAAAATTGCTAAAGTTTGTCATTTGCCGAGCATCTTTGTAAAGACTTGTTGGACACTGAGATGAGACAAATTAGTGCGGTAGTGATATTCACTATTTTGTATTCTTTTCATTCTGTGTAAGTTAACATAACCATGGGCCTTGATTAAAACTTGAATTATCGAATGATGCTACTTGTTTCATACTGGTTGAAGTTGTGACTGGTGACAAAAGTTGTCTCGCCCTACAATCTTGGACAGTTTAAAATGGAACAATTACCCCCACCGCCCCCCCCCCCCCCATAGCAATGAAGAAGGCGCGAAGGAGCAAAAAAACGCGCCATTTTGGCATCACTGAAATGGGGGGAGGGGTGGTCCAGATGTTCCATTTATATTGTCCAAGATTGTAGCTGTAAGCACAACCTTTTCTTACTTGATTGATTGATTGACGGTACATATTTGCTTTCTACGGTAATAAAAGATAAAGTCAAAAGATATAAAAGAAGCTCTGCTCGCATGGTGAAGTTGTCTTTTTAGGGGAGGTCTGGAGGCATTTTCATTTGTTGGCGTATGCCGAGATGTTTTTAAGTCACGTGACTGTCTAGCATAGATCGTCAAGCACTCCACAACCTTTCCATTCTTTGTGGATCTCTGGGAGAAGTTGTGTCAGGCTGAACTTCTCGAAATACCGATGAAGATTTTTTGAAATAATTGTAAGAAAAGTTGCAATATCAAATTTTAATTTGCCCTGGTAGAAAAGTTAAACTTGCTTTGATAACACTTTAGAAGACATTTTTATTGTTTAATGGAAGCTTTTTGTCTTTATTTTCCCCGCGATGTTTCGATTTCATTTTCAGTTTGACTACTTTGACCTCATCCGGTAACCTTGTCTTAAAAGTAAAGAAACGACAACACATGCTGGTTTATTTTCATCCGTCGTTCCATTTCTTAGAAAAGCACCGAAGCCACAAAGGTGACCCTCCTGTTCCCAAATGTTTCCCGCCTTTCGTTTTTGTTTCCGGTTGTATCGCCATAAGAACCTAGTTTACGACCGTGCTCGCCATGAGTCCTCCATAGCACAGTGGTTAGAGCGACCAACCGGTATTCTGGAAGGTCATTGGTTGACTCCCTTTGGAAAACTCAGAAGATTTATTTTTCTGAGTAATTCGACTTGGGAATGCTTCTTCATTTATTTCACTTTATCCAAGTCACCATTTCACTTAATTCTTCCTGTTTACAAGTTGGGTTCATGCCCCCCACTTTCAATAGAACCAATTACATTAAAAATGCATATAATCTTCTAGCAATCCCTGTGTTTCTTGTTGACGATTTTAAACTCTAGAAAGGGCCAACGGACAAATCAAAAGTACCGGAACCTGGTAGGTTCTGATCAGCAAATTTAAAGGCTTGACGAAACTGAACACAGAAAGGCTGACCGTACGGTTGGGGTTAACTGTTTTGTATTTTCCAATATTTCGTCAGGCACGGCCTGACTTCTTCAGCCATCACTCGCACAGCGTCTGTACTTGTTAAATTTTGCTCATTAAGTTCCCGCATCAAAAAGATACCGTATTTCCTCGAATAATAGCCGGGGCGATTATTTCCATTTTTGCACCAAAAAGGGGCAATTATTCGAGGGAGGCGATTATTTCAAATATTACTCACAGGAGGTCGTGCCTTATATATTTTGTTTTATTATACCAAGCAATAAAAGAAAAAGAGAAATACATGAACATTTCCATAGAAAAAACTGTAAAAAAAATCGGTGCTTTTGTAACCATTCAGTTGTGAACAATTAAATGAAAGCTTGTTTGTTACCGAAGATATCAACTTTTAACTTGAGAGGGAGGGGATAAGAGAAAGAGAAAATGGCGAGGAGGAGGGGGGCGATTATTCTAGGGAAGCGATTATTTCAAATATTTCGGTCAAAAGGGGCGATTATTCGATGGAGGCTAATATTCGAGGAAATACGGTAACTCGAATTTCCGAAGCTTTTATGCTTCCTTGTCAGCGAAGCGCGGAGAGACAGCGCTGAGTCCACAAGAATGTACAATAGAAACTGAGAGTAAAATTTACAAAGTCATTAAAAACTCGCCCCTCCTTAATTGACCTTCGAAATCAGACGGTAGCAAATCAACAAAAAGAAATTAACGAGTGTACTTTGATCACATGTTGATCCTTCAAGATCTATTTTGGGAATTAACTAGGGAACTGTATAAATACTCGGTCAGTGCCAGCGTATACGGTCATCGTAACGTTGACTACTCTGCTCTGAGTTGAAGGTCCTGTCTTCGCGCTCGCGGCACTGGTGTTAGGAAGAATAGCTCTAAGGTACGTACTTGTTCTATTCGCACAGGTCTTAATTTGATAAAGCTATAGAGCTTTAGAGGCAACTTGGTTTTGATGTTGGCAAGTTTTTCTCTGTAAGTCTCTCTGGCATCTTCGGGTGTTGGCTTGTTTCATTTCCGCTGTATGTTTCTAGTTCTGTAGACCTTGACAAGGGTTGACATGTTGGTTGTGCGTTTGCTTTAATGGAAAGCTTCTCTGTGATTCGTTAGCCTGATTGTCAGACGTCCGAAGGGGCCGCGAACGATCTAGCCTGCAGAACAGGCGTAATTTTTTTGCGTATTTTAGGCGAATAGAGGCGAAATCGAGGCGAGCGAGAAGCGCGAGTCACGCACGATGTGAGGAGCGCGAAAAAACTACCGCCTGTACGCATACCATTGTTTAAGCTCTTCCACCCCAAGACACACCCTAAAGGACCAGCCAATCGAATTACTGGACAGTTTAACATAAGGATGCAAAGGAACGCAAACGAAAATGCTGCCTGTTTTCGTAGGATCTGTAAAAGATCTGGTCAGCCAAAAATCGACAGAATAGCAAACAATGATGCAAGGTTGATACTACATAGAAAGCTTTAATAACACCAGGTGGCTTAACACGGTGTAGTAAGTCAATAAAATCTCATTGGCTAAAAAGTGGACAGTTTGACAACTGAAAGTTGAACTTGCATAAATTACAGCGCTGATTATATTACCGTGAACACCTAAAATATGTCTGGAACGTTTATTGTGTTGTGACCAATCACATGCGAGGTCTTCACACCACAGAAACCACTAGCAACGAACGGTTTCCTATCGGCTACGGAACAAATTATTTTCGTTTTGTCTTAGCATTTAGTCTTTTTGCAAGTAAACAATTACTTTTCTTGCCCATTTGTTTACAGTATGTGCTACAATGGAGAAGAATACAGGTTTGAGCGATTTTGAAGTAAATTAAGCCGATGTGCCGCGCGGACGCACGCGACGGTTTGGCGCGCGAATTTGCAAACTTTTTGTAACGATCGAAATCGGAATAATTAGTTACGCCTGATCGCAAATTTGTTCGGCGGTCTTTCCAGTTTGCGATCTTGCGATCAAGGAACTTCTGCCGGCACAGTAGTTCGAGGGTTCAATTGTGAGCCCACACAAATCAACCCTTGTTCAAAAAAAAATATTAGCAAGGATTATGCTAATCACGATTGTTGATTTTTTATTATCTTCATGTTATGTCGTTTAATACACGGCATGGAAAGCTTGTCGCCGTCGCGTCGCGTTGACTTCTAAATTTTTTCTTTCTAAACTCGAACGATGACCTGGATGCGGTCCTCAGCACTGATCTTGGGGAACAGCAGTGTTTTAAATTCCTAATAAGACAGTTTGTATCCTTAACCAAAACAAAAATAATTTGTTCTGTGGCCGATCGATAGGAAACGGTTCGTTGCCTGTGGTTTCTGTGGTGTGAAGATCTCGCATGTGATTGGTTACAACACAATAAACATTCCAGACATATTTTAGGTGTTCACGGTAATATAATCAGCGCTGTAAAATTTTACCCGTCTGTACTCTTATTGATGATAAAAATGGGCCAATCAGCGCGCGAGAAATTGGACAGATATCACGATAAAATACGTTTTCGACAACGCTTTCTCAATTATTTTCGGTTCACGTGCCAAAGTAGCAAATCTCTCTGCTCTCAGACTACTTGTTTATTTGAATTTATTTGTTTTTGTTTTGGTGAAAAACTTGTTAACCTTAACTAAACTGAACAAAGGGAAAATAAAACTAAAATTTTGCGTTGAGCCATTAATCCTAAGCTACGAGTATTTAAGTCGAAAAAAAAATACCTATTACAAAAAGACGAGCAAAATCGCGCGGTTTACGCTGATGACTCGTGTGGCCTGACAGCCTTCATTAATATGATTTATAATTTTAGTTTTTTGCATGACTCATTCTAGATTATTCACTGTAGAAGATGAGGAAATCCACGGCGAACGTGTTCATTTTGGTACTGATAATTGTACTTCACGAGGCAGACCAAACTGAAGGATTTGCGGCTGGTAAGTGACCGAAGTACTTCATGTATCCCTTACTATAGTGCATATAATACACTTTAAAATATAGATAAGACCCTGCGCGCTCTGATTGGTCAAAAACCCATGTTTTATCAGAGTATAAAACTTAGAAAAAGCGCGTTTTTATTGTTTTGTGCGTGTAAAATCTATACTTTAAAGCAATGAAGAAGCCTAGGCCGTGTATTACCCTGTGATAAAACACTCCGGTCATTTGAGAACACTCGAGAAATGACCATCGTGTTTTATCATAGTGTAATACACGGCTTATGCTTCTTTATTTGTTAAATAATAAGGGATAAATACACTATAATACATTATGTTCTAAAATACATTATAATAAGGGATACATGAATGAAAAGCCGTTGAAAGTAAGTCCGGGGAAAACACTGCGGGCAACCGAGTTTGATACTGAACTAATGATTGCTTGAACCATAAATCTGTTATTTATTAGCAAAACTTTTTCGATAGCAGACCTTGTCAACAAAACAAATAGGAAGTTATTCCATTGTTGACACAGCTCTCACGTGCAATACGTGTGGATTACTTCATAGCAAGTACGCTGTACGAATTTTTATTTAGGAGTTGAAAAACTTTGGAAAAGGAATGAGTGGGTAGAGTGAACGAGTGAGTTTTCCGAAGTAGATTTATTTAACCCATTGACTCCTGTGCAGCCCGTAACCGGCCGTGACTGAAGAGCCTTGGCTTTTCTTCCACTTCTGACGTCATTATTTTTGACCAAAATTGGTATCATCTATACTTAACTTCTGCAGGAGGAAAAGATCTTTCCAATGACGCCCAGATCAGAGTGATCGGCCTAATAAAGCCTGAGATATGCACAAAAATACTCAAAAGGATGAGCGAAAAACTCAGAGCAAAATTTCCTTTCACTACACCTACGTAGTTGCTCCATGGTAAAAATTGGCCGCCTCGATGACGCTTTCTTAGGAGTTTTTTTTAACCGCAAGCAAGCCCAGCAGAAGGTCAATCACTTCAGCAAAAAGAAAAGAAAAGGAGAAGAAGGAAAGGGTAAATAAAAACAAGAATTCAAAAATCCGGAAAAGCCTAAAGACGTAGGTCACTTTCTCGTCTCAAAACTTTTTATTTCTGAGCACGCGCGAAACGCGATTCTAGTGGCAAGAAGGTCTAGCTTTCGTGTTGAAAATGCATTTTCGACCAGATTTAAGCTAATTTAGGCCGATATCCAGCCTCAAAAAACCACCAAAATGTCCAAAAAACGCATCTTGGGCAAAAAGGAGTCCAGGAGTCAATGGGTTAAAGTAGCTCAGTCTAGGTATTTTGAGTTATTTTAGTCAGGTACAAAATTACCTTGACATTGAAGGAAACCTGAAAATAGTAGTTTACTAAGATAGATCAACACCAAAGAGATAATAATAACCCATAAAGAAACAAGGATGGTCAAGGATTGAGAAGATTGAAAAAATTTGGGGTATAGTTTTTAAGATGTGCAAACCGTGTCTTT
The DNA here is from genome assembly GCA_019787425.1 of Platygyra sinensis. Taxonomy (NCBI): domain Eukaryota; kingdom Metazoa; phylum Cnidaria; class Anthozoa; order Scleractinia; family Merulinidae; genus Platygyra; species Platygyra sinensis. The sequence continues at coordinate 1,207 of JAHPZR010042234.1, read as the reverse complement.
GCCCCTTTGAAAACAATCGAGAGACAAGAGTCATCTGGTTGGTAAGTCTGGAACGACTGTATCGAGCTGGAGTAAACTTTAAACGAGCCGTCCTTAACTTTAAGGTCGCGCTTGATGAAAAAAGGAACACAGCCTGCTTGTAGTGTACATTGAACCATGCGCTGTTGTATTGCAGGTCCTGGCGGCTGCATGCAGCCCGTGCATCGTGGTTCCTTGGGAGGGAACGCTGGTGGAAACCAACCTGCCAGAGGTAACCGTCTCGAAGTCAGCTTCGGACAGCAAAAACGTAACGGTGACCACTGGAATGTCAAGTACACCAAGAACCCGGACGACCACAACGTTAATGTGAAGGCAGGAGGCCAGAAACCTAACGGCGACCACTGGAGTGTAGATTACACCCACGACATGGGAGGAAAACACTAGAGGCTAAAGTACAAAAGTACGCATCGCTAAACCGACAACATACGATTACGTAAAAGTTAAAAGTTAACACCAATTGTAAGCTAAAAAAATATTAAACCTTCCATTTACAAGCCAGTATTCTAGTTGCAATAAGCAAGCGCAACGACTTAATAAAAAACTATCGTTAAATTTCCCCTGGCAATTTTGATATTTTAGCGCTTTTAGATCACCTCTCTGTAGAGGCTTTCTTTTTTAAAGATAACGGAGATAACCACAGTTGGAGGCGTTTCTACTTAAATTTCGTTTTATTTCGCAATACAGTTTTTACATGATGCAGTTTTCGTATAAAAATTTTATAAACCTGGCGATGCGATGAGTAATGGTAAATAGTAAATAGTCATAAGACAAAATACTGTCAAATACAACAGCAGTACTAATCAAAAACAAATTGTGAACACAGCAGGGGTAATTTGCAGAACGCCGAACGCCAAATGCACTGTTTGTTTGCGGTTTTGCAGTTTCACTCATGTTTGCTTGCGGTTATATTTTGTTTGTTAAGGACAGCATCATATTGCATATGGCCTTGTCCAACAAATATAAGCTAACCGCGAGCAAATGTAAGTGAAGCGAACCGCAAGCAAACAGTGCATTCGGCATTAGGCGTTCTGCAAATTACCCCTGCCGTTGTGAACACCCAAGCAAATGAAATGCTTCTAACACGAGAATCCTGGAATAAATATAATCGCTTTTACTGAAAGGAAATTACTTTACAACGAGACGGAATGGATTTAAAAGTAACTATCCC
>JAHPZR010042233.1:0-15000 GCA_019787425.1 Platygyra sinensis | reverse complement strand
GTTTATGATCTGTAATGAAAACACTGTGGCCTCATGATTGTTCATTGTGCTCGCCTCCAAATCGACTGGTTTGAGTTCGAACCCTAACTGGGATTTTGTGTTGTGTTATGTTCTTTCGCAAGATACTTTACTCTCACAGTACCTCTCTCCACCCAGGAGTATAAAGAGGCATCAGCGAACTCAATGCTGGGGGTGACCCTAAGATGGACTAGCATCCCATCCAGGGGGGAGTAGAAATACTCTCAGTCGCTTCATGCTACAGAAACCAGGATAAGTTCCTGCCTGATAGCCACTTGGCTAGTATACAGAGTTAACCTTTCCTTAACCTAATGAATACAGGAACACCTTGACTTATCTCACAACAGATGAATTGTATTAACTGTTGTAGGCTAAACAAGTATATCGTGATTCTAATGGTCAGCAACAAGTTCTTCCTCTCGACTCCATATTCAGACGAAGTTTACCAGAATGGAACAGGTAAGCGTTTTCCTCTAAATCATGTTTTTCTTTCATACTCTCTGCTCTGTTGTGTCGTACTAATATCAATTGGTTGCAATCCTCCTTGCATGGGTGATTTTTAGACCGCTGCCACATGTCCGCGGCTCAAGTAACTACAGTCCGACTGGAAACCCTGTGTACGCACGAGATATGCTACTATTCCCTGCAGAAGGAGACAATTGCAAGTTAGGTAAGGACACACAGTCATGCTTAAAACCTGCTTGGATAACAAATAAAACGGTTGGATTTTATATAACGGTATATGAGAAATAACCTGAAGCCACTCGGAAGTGACGACTGACTGTTAGGATGGAAATGATTACAATGCATGGAAACTTGAATTGTGATTTGTGCTTTTTAAGGCTTCTTTTAATATGGAACTGATGGGTTGAGGAAGTTGCATTTTGGTTTTGTCTTGCTTTTGTACATACGACTGTAACTTCTCTGGTTTTTACTGATGCAGCATTGAGAGCGGTTCGTCCTAAACTGCTGTTTTGACATTTTCCCGTCCGGCAAAATATCATGCTTGTCCAAAACGACATTATAATAGTCGTCAACCGCAATTTTTCATAAGGATCACTACGGGTTATTTTATTCGTTAGACTTGTTTTAACAAATTTTTAAGATGTGTTACATACTGTTTTTGTCTTGCAAATTAAAAAAGCAGTTCATGATCTTTTTGAAAATCGCGATTTAGTGAATCATGACACGCGTACACCTTGACGAAGATTGAAGATTGTCACGTTGTACTTGATGTTATGTTTTGAAGGAGTTTTTTGTGTTTTATTGCAGTGTTTGGTATGCTGCTCGGAGATACTTTGATTCTAGATGACCTTGACTGCGCCAATAGATACAGACAGGAGGTAATGAACAGCGATGATGCAGTGTCACAACTCAGTAACAGATAGAGGTATCTTACTGGTGATGTGTTGTTTTGTAGGTTGTGAAGTACACTCATTGTCCTACAATTCTTACACGGAGCGGAGACCGCATCAGGAGTAACGGTAAGCTGCCACAACTGGGAAAGCAGAGGCTGTCTGTACTCCGCTAAAGGTAGCATTTTTTCCCACGGCGCGGTAACAAATCCTGCAATGTGATTGGTTCTTAGTGCAGTCTGGATTTTCCCATTTCCCCCTGCGATGACTGAAAGCTTTCGTGGCTGACAAAAAAGGTGCTTTAAGAGATAGGAAAAAATGAATTAGTTATTTTACCAGCTGGGAGGTTCATATTGGTGATAAACTGCGACCTCGGACTTGAAATCGCCACCCGAGGCCGCACACTGAGGGGAAACATTTCAAGACCTCGGTCACAATATTTGTTTGTAAGAAAGCTAGCCAGGGAATTTGAGTGATCATGAGGTTGAGGAATCTTGTACCAGCTGAAGCCAAATTACACCTCTACAAAGCAGTTTTTCTTCCTCATCTTACATATTGCCACCTAGTGTGGCATTTTGGCAGAGCCTCGGACACTCGTAAATTAGAGAGAGTATAAGAGCGAGGACTGCGTGCTGTTTTTAGAGATACGTTGTCTAGCTACCATCAGCTGTTAGAGAAAGCCAATCTACCAACATTTTACTGCACTAAGGTGGGAAGCGCGGTGCCTCATGTTTAGTCTGCTCGACGCCGAATCGAGCGGTTGCGTTATGTTTTTAGGCAAGACACTTTACTCTCACGGTGCCTCTCTTCACCCAGGTGTATAAATGGGTACTGGTGAACTTAATGGCGGTGGGTAACCCTGCGATGGATTCGCAGGGGGGAGTAGAAACGCTCCTAGTCGCTTCATCCTACAGAAATCGGGGGAAGCTCCTGACGGTTGGGCCACTTGGCTCGCATGCATACTTAACGTTGCTGTACTGTGGTAGTGTCACTGTGTACACTAGTTAGCCACTAGATCTTCGTTATTAATTTTTGTTTGTTCTCTTTCTCAAGGTAAATTTGGTGGTCTTCAGAATAAAGCTCCTCCTTTGGAAAGAATGCGCGGTGCGGTTTTCGCTGCGCCACTTCCACTTGCATTCCATTCACTTACAACACAGATCGGTGAGTATTTTGACTCAAATCCAATCACTTGTAAAATAACTGCTCAGTTAATCAACAGCTGCTTTTACAGTGAAATGGACCATGGCACTCTCAGACCCTGGGAACGAGGTTGCTCTGTCACTTGTCTTCTTCCTGGCTGATATTGTCCACCTTTAAAAACTATGGTTTGTCACTAAAGTCGTACTTGCCGCTTATAGTTTACTTTTTCCTTTTCACAGATCAGCTACAGGCATACAAACAAGCAGTCTTGAAACACACTCAAGCCAAGGAGGAACTGTCGGTAAGTTGACACCACTAGCATGAGAACATGTACCCTACGTGATTCACGTGTTGGTAAATACATACTAGTTATGCAACGTTTTTAAGTAACATAGCGTGAAATATCTCACGGGTCACTTTTAGTTTCTCGCTTTACACACGAGAGAGAGCTTTGCAAAACTATTTTATACCATGCCCTTGAAATTACAGTGACCAACATAATCAATGAGACACGCGTGGCGCATGATGGGAACGTTGGATTTAATACTTACAGGTTAACTTGCAGGTTACGGCACTCGGCGGCCTCGTGCGGTATTGAGAATTTCGAGTTCATTGTTAGTGAACGAGTGCAGGTAAATCCCGATAATTGAACGAGCAATGAGTGCGTTAACATTTTTATTATTCAAATTGAATACACTGCAAACAAAAATCGTCAAACTGAGTCAGCTGAAGCCATGGTGTAATGACAGTGGTGTGTTGAATTTACACCACGATAATGACGACAACGAGGTTGTTTCGTCACAACCCAGTATCACGTGGTACAAATCAGCCAATCAGCAAATCGGAATTCGTACAGTGTATGAAAGTTGAATAGTAATTTTCAATATACAACGGCTTTGCTGTATCGTGATTGGCTGTATTTTCTGCGGCATGGTATAAAATGTCGTATTCTTCTTTTACAGCTACAGCTACAGCACGGACAAACTGAGGAGATGAAAGTGAAACATCGTGAGTGTAGAGAAGCAGAAACTCAGTTACGCATGATTGAGGAGCGCCTGGGTATGACCCCAACACAATACAACATGCCCCCCTCTCCTGCCACCATGTTACTCACAGAACTCAGTACACCTCCAGCAAGGACCGCTACCTCTCGTCGCGCAGGCGCACGAGCTGCAGCAGCCGCTTCCGCCTCTCCAAACTTATCGGCACCAGTCGTAAATGGCACGAACAACACTTCGGGAACTACGAGCACTCCGCGAACGAGACGAGGAGCTCCGGTCGCTGCTGAAGATGTACGTTCCAGTAAACGAACACGGAGATGAAAGAAGTGAACGTTTTTAGTTACATTTGGCATCGTTCTTTTGCCCGATCTGTACTTCAGTTACATCCTACAAAGTAACTTGAACCTGTATTACAGGAAGCTGTTGGTGGCGCTGATTGCCTTTTATAAACGGTTTTATGCATCAGTCGTAACCTAACCTCCCATGCAGACGCTCTTCGGCTTGTCACACGTTCCTCGTGGGGAGGAAGCGGAAACAGGTCGAAACTGTTCTTTGATGATCAGAACAAATAAGGTCCAGACAAGGCGATTATTAGGCCTGAGAAATCATTATGTCTCGTGACTGAATAGGCCATATTTTATTTTTGGTATTAGACTTTATTAGCTTGCACCTGAGCAGGTTTTTAGCCAGGACTTGAAAAGTGGGCGTCCAAAATGTGCTATAGAGCCCAACAATTTACATGACAACATATGAAAAAAAAAACTGATATCTTCTTTAATAAGAAGCTCTCCATAGGACGCCTGGACGCCCATCTGGCTAAAGCCTGTGACTGTAGCTTATGCAGGTAGTCTTTTTAAATTCAAATCTAAACGACATAAATCTATTTTTAATGATTATCCTTACACGAGTCTCCATGCAAGCTAGTCCAGTCTTATACCGGGAGTACGAATATGGCGCGAGGTATGGTAAGCACGACTTGCTTTCTTTGGTGGACAGCATGTCAAGTAACAGAAACTTTAAGGCGTCGCTAAAATGACATCGACTGTTTACGAAAGCCGGGAAACAGTACAAAGTATGAAATGCACAGCAGCTCTGTTGACACGGGTGACAATGGCATGGAAGTGGAACAAAACTAAGTTGGTTGCGTCAAAACACATTTTGTGTAGGTTATCTTGAATATTTCGGCGCTGCTAATCGGAGGGTATCTGATCGTAACTGATCTTGTACGATAGACTGCCAGTCTTCTCTCCGAGTCCAACGAGTGTTAACCCGTTAGCGTGAACTTAAAGGCGCGATATGGACTAGAAGGGGTTGGGGCGAGATGACCGAATGGGAAATCCGCCCTTCCTCTCTCTGACCGAGAACTTTGGCTTTTGCCTCCGTGCCAAAACGAGTCTAAGTGCAAAACCATTCATATGGAAATGTGTCTCCCCTACACGCGAGGACTCGTTTTGAAACAGAGGCACTAGGTAACTGAAATGGCCTATGGCACGCGATCACGTGGTACGGATAGCCGTCATCTTTGCAGATTCTATAAGGTCCTAGCATTAAAACAACTCAACAAAAATTGGGTTTGTAAAAACAAGGAACGTGCTTGTCAAGATAACAAATTGTAGCCAGTAAATTCCAGATAAACTGGCATGGCTGGAAGCGTTTACTTACTAACTGAAAAGTTTAACCGGCTTAGTCGATGCTGACGGATTCTTTTCGTAACGTGTTAGGACTTCCCTGTAACAGGCCTCTGTTTCAGGGTAGGTGTCATTTTAGCTTGTCTCACTACAGAGCGGAGATGGTGCATTATTTATTTGAAACATTTTCTATGGGATAGTTACTTTTAAATCCATTCCGTCTCGTTGTAAAGTAATTTCCTTTCAGTAAAAGCGATTATATTTATTCCAGGATTCTCGTGTTAGAAGCATTTCATTTGCTTGGGTGTTCACAACGGCAGGGGTAATTTGCAGAACGCCTAATGCCGAATGCACTGTTTGCTTGCGGTTCGCTTCACTTACATTTGCTCGCGGTTAGCTTATATTTGTTGGACAAGGCCATATGCAATATGATGCTGTCCTTAACAAACAAAATATAACCGCAAGCAAACATGAGTGAAACTGCAAAACCGCAAACAAACAGTGCATTTGGCGTTCGGCGTTCTGCAAATTACCCCTGCTGTGTTCACAATTTGTTTTTGATTAGTACTGCTGTTGTATTTGACAGTATTTTGTCTTATGACTATTTACTATTTACCATTACTCATCGCATCGCCAGGTTTATAAAATTTTTATACGAAAACTGCATCATGTAAAAACTGTATTGCGAAATAAAACGAAATTTAAGTAGAAACGCCTCCAACTGTGGTTATCTCCGTTATCTTTAAAAAAGAAAGCCTCTACAGAGAGGTGATCTAAAAGCGCTAAAATATCAAAATTGCCAGGGGAAATTTAACGATAGTTTTTTATTAAGTCGTTGCGCTTGCTTATTGCAACTAGAATACTGGCTTGTAAATGGAAGGTTTAATATTTTTTTAGCTTACAATTGGTGTTAACTTTTAACTTTTACGTAATCGTATGTTGTCGGTTTAGCGATGCGTACTTTTGTACTTTAGCCTCTAGTGTTTTCCTCCCATGTCGTGGGTGTAATCTACACTCCAGTGGTCGCCGTTAGGTTTCTGGCCTCCTGCCTTCACATTAACGTTGTGGTCGTCCGGGTTCTTGGTGTACTTGACATTCCAGTGGTCACCGTTACGTTTTTGCTGTCCGAAGCTGACTTCGAGACGGTTACCTCTGGCAGGTTGGTTTCCACCAGCGTTCCCTCCCAAGGAACCACGATGCACGGGCTGCATGCAGCCGCCAGGACCTGCAATACAACAGCGCATGGTTCAATGTACACTACAAGCAGGCTGTGTTCCTTTTTTCATCAAGCGCGACCTTAAAGTTAAGGACGGCTCGTTTAAAGTTTACTCCAGCTCGATACAGTCGTTCCAGACTTACCAACCAGATGACTCTTGTCTCTCGATTGTTTTCAAAGGGGCAAAGACACGGTTTGCACATCTTAAAAACTATACCCCAAATTTTTTCAATCTTCTCAATCCTTGACCATCCTTGTTTCTTTATGGGTTATTATTATCTCTTTGGTGTTGATCTATCTTAGTAAACTACTATTTTCAGGTTTCCTTCAATGTCAAGGTAATTTTGTACCTGACTAAAATAACTCAAAATACCTAGACTGAGCTACTTTAACCCATTGACTCCTGGACTCCTTTTTGCCCAAGATGCGTTTTTTGGACATTTTGGTGGTTTTTTGAGGCTGGATATCGGCCTAAATTAGCTTAAATCTGGTCGAAAATGCATTTTCAACACGAAAGCTAGACCTTCTTGCCACTAGAATCGCGTTTCGCGCGTGCTCAGAAATAAAAAGTTTTGAGACGAGAAAGTGACCTACGTCTTTAGGCTTTTCCGGATTTTTGAATTCTTGTTTTTATTTACCCTTTCCTTCTTCTCCTTTTCTTTTCTTTTTGCTGAAGTGATTGACCTTCTGCTGGGCTTGCTTGCGGTTAAAAAAAACTCCTAAGAAAGCGTCATCGAGGCGGCCAATTTTTACCATGGAGCAACTACGTAGGTGTAGTGAAAGGAAATTTTGCTCTGAGTTTTTCGCTCATCCTTTTGAGTATTTTTGTGCATATCTCAGGCTTTATTAGGCCGATCACTCTGATCTGGGCGTCATTGGAAAGATCTTTTCCTCCTGCAGAAGTTAAGTATAGATGATACCAATTTTGGTCAAAAATAATGACGTCAGAAGTGGAAGAAAAGCCAAGGCTCTTCAGTCACGGCCGGTTACGGGCTGCACAGGAGTCAATGGGTTAAATAAATCTACTTCGGAAAACTCACTCGTTCACTCTACCCACTCATTCCTTTTCCAAAGTTTTTCAACTCCTAAATAAAAATTCGTACAGCGTACTTGCTATGAAGTAATCCACACGTATTGCACGTGAGAGCTGTGTCAACAATGGAATAACTTCCTATTTGTTTTGTTGACAAGGTCTGCTATCGAAAAAGTTTTGCTAATAAATAACAGATTTATGGTTCAAGCAATCATTAGTTCAGTATCAAACTCGGTTGCCCGCAGTGTTTTCCCCGGACTTACTTTCAACGGCTTTTCATTCATGTATCCCTTATTATAATGTATTTTAGAACATAATGTATTATAGTGTATTTATCCCTTATTATTTAACAAATAAAGAAGCATAAGCCGTGTATTACACTATGATAAAACACGATGGTCATTTCTCGAGTGTTCTCAAATGACCGGAGTGTTTTATCACAGGGTAATACACGGCCTAGGCTTCTTCATTTGCTTTAAAGTATAGATTTTACACGCACAAAACAATAAAACGCGCTTTTTCTAAGTTTTATACTCTGATAAAACATGGGTTTTTGACCAATCAGAGCGCGCAGGGTCTTATCTATATTTTAAAGTGTATTATATGCACTATAGTAAGGGATACATGAAGTACTTCGGTCACTTACCAGCCGCAAATCCTTCAGTTTGGTCTGCCTCGTGAAGTACAATTATCAGTACCAAAATGAACACGTTCGCCGTGGATTTCCTCATCTTCTACAGTGAATAATCTAGAATGAGTCATGCAAAAAACTAAAATTATAAATCATATTAATGAAGGCTGTCAGGCCACACGAGTCATCAGCGTAAACCGCGCGATTTTGCTCGTCTTTTTGTAATAGGTATTTTTTTTTCGACTTAAATACTCGTAGCTTAGGATTAATGGCTCAACGCAAAATTTTAGTTTTATTTTCCCTTTGTTCAGTTTAGTTAAGGTTAACAAGTTTTTCACCAAAACAAAAACAAATAAATTCAAATAAACAAGTAGTCTGAGAGCAGAGAGATTTGCTACTTTGGCACGTGAACCGAAAATAATTGAGAAAGCGTTGTCGAAAACGTATTTTATCGTGATATCTGTCCAATTTCTCGCGCGCTGATTGGCCCATTTTTATCATCAATAAGAGTACAGACGGGTAAAATTTTACAGCGCTGATTATATTACCGTGAACACCTAAAATATGTCTGGAATGTTTATTGTGTTGTAACCAATCACATGCGAGATCTTCACACCACAGAAACCACAGGCAACGAACCGTTTCCTATCGATCGGCCACAGAACAAATTATTTTTGTTTTGGTTAAGGATACAAACTGTCTTATTAGGAATTTAAAACACTGCTGTTCCCCAAGATCAGTGCTGAGGACCGCATCCAGGTCATCGTTCGAGTTTAGAAAGAAAAAATTTAGAAGTCAACGCGACGCGACGGCGACAAGCTTTCCATGCCGTGTATTAAACGACATAACATGAAGATAATAAAAAATCAACAATCGTGATTAGCATAATCCTTGCTAATATTTTTTTTTGAACAAGGGTTGATTTGTGTGGGCTCACAATTGAACCCTCGAACTACTGTGCCGGCAGAAGTTCCTTGATCGCAAGATCGCAAACTGGAAAGACCGCCGAACAAATTTGCGATCAGGCGTAACTAATTATTCCGATTTCGATCGTTACAAAAAGTTTGCAAATTCGCGCGCCAAACCGTCGCGTGCGTCCGCGCGGCACATCGGCTTAATTTACTTCAAAATCGCTCAAACCTGTATTCTTCTCCATTGTAGCACATACTGTAAACAAATGGGCAAGAAAAGTAATTGTTTACTTGCAAAAAGACTAAATGCTAAGACAAAACGAAAATAATTTGTTCCGTAGCCGATAGGAAACCGTTCGTTGCTAGTGGTTTCTGTGGTGTGAAGACCTCGCATGTGATTGGTCACAACACAATAAACGTTCCAGACATATTTTAGGTGTTCACGGTAATATAATCAGCGCTGTAATTTATGCAAGTTCAACTTTCAGTTGTCAAACTGTCCACTTTTTAGCCAATGAGATTTTATTGACTTACTACACCGTGTTAAGCCACCTGGTGTTATTAAAGCTTTCTATGTAGTATCAACCTTGCATCATTGTTTGCTATTCTGTCGATTTTTGGCTGACCAGATCTTTTACAGATCCTACGAAAACAGGCAGCATTTTCGTTTGCGTTCCTTTGCATCCTTATGTTAAACTGTCCAGTAATTCGATTGGCTGGTCCTTTAGGGTGTGTCTTGGGGTGGAAGAGCTTAAACAATGGTATGCGTACAGGCGGTAGTTTTTTCGCGCTCCTCACATCGTGCGTGACTCGCGCTTCTCGCTCGCCTCGATTTCGCCTCTATTCGCCTAAAATACGCAAAAAAATTACGCCTGTTCTGCAGGCTAGATCGTTCGCGGCCCCTTCGGACGTCTGACAATCAGGCTAACGAATCACAGAGAAGCTTTCCATTAAAGCAAACGCACAACCAACATGTCAACCCTTGTCAAGGTCTACAGAACTAGAAACATACAGCGGAAATGAAACAAGCCAACACCCGAAGATGCCAGAGAGACTTACAGAGAAAAACTTGCCAACATCAAAACCAAGTTGCCTCTAAAGCTCTATAGCTTTATCAAATTAAGACCTGTGCGAATAGAACAAGTACGTACCTTAGAGCTATTCTTCCTAACACCAGTGCCGCGAGCGCGAAGACAGGACCTTCAACTCAGAGCAGAGTAGTCAACGTTACGATGACCGTATACGCTGGCACTGACCGAGTATTTATACAGTTCCCTAGTTAATTCCCAAAATAGATCTTGAAGGATCAACATGTGATCAAAGTACACTCGTTAATTTCTTTTTGTTGATTTGCTACCGTCTGATTTCGAAGGTCAATTAAGGAGGGGCGAGTTTTTAATGACTTTGTAAATTTTACTCTCAGTTTCTATTGTACATTCTTGTGGACTCAGCGCTGTCTCTCCGCGCTTCGCTGACAAGGAAGCATAAAAGCTTCGGAAATTCGAGTTACCGTATTTCCTCGAATATTAGCCTCCATCGAATAATCGCCCCTTTTGACCGAAATATTTGAAATAATCGCTTCCCTAGAATAATCGCCCCCCTCCTCCTCGCCATTTTCTCTTTCTCTTATCCCCTCCCTCTCAAGTTAAAAGTTGATATCTTCGGTAACAAACAAGCTTTCATTTAATTGTTCACAACTGAATGGTTACAAAAGCACCGATTTTTTTTACAGTTTTTTCTATGGAAATGTTCATGTATTTCTCTTTTTCTTTTATTGCTTGGTATAATAAAACAAAATATATAAGGCACGACCTCCTGTGAGTAATATTTGAAATAATCGCCTCCCTCGAATAATTGCCCCTTTTTGGTGCAAAAATGGAAATAATCGCCCCGGCTATTATTCGAGGAAATACGGTATCTTTTTGATGCGGGAACTTAATGAGCAAAATTTAACAAGTACAGACGCTGTGCGAGTGATGGCTGAAGAAGTCAGGCCGTGCCTGACGAAATATTGGAAAATACAAAACAGTTAACCCCAACCGTACGGTCAGCCTTTCTGTGTTCAGTTTCGTCAAGCCTTTAAATTTGCTGATCAGAACCTACCAGGTTCCGGTACTTTTGATTTGTCCGTTGGCCCTTTCTAGAGTTTAAAATCGTCAACAAGAAACACAGGGATTGCTAGAAGATTATATGCATTTTTAATGTAATTGGTTCTATTGAAAGTGGGGGGCATGAACCCAACTTGTAAACAGGAAGAATTAAGTGAAATGGTGACTTGGATAAAGTGAAATAAATGAAGAAGCATTCCCAAGTCGAATTACTCAGAAAAATAAATCTTCTGAGTTTTCCAAAGGGAGTCAACCAATGACCTTCCAGAATACCGGTTGGTCGCTCTAACCACTGTGCTATGGAGGACTCATGGCGAGCACGGTCGTAAACTAGGTTCTTATGGCGATACAACCGGAAACAAAAACGAAAGGCGGGAAACATTTGGGAACAGGAGGGTCACCTTTGTGGCTTCGGTGCTTTTCTAAGAAATGGAACGACGGATGAAAATAAACCAGCATGTGTTGTCGTTTCTTTACTTTTAAGACAAGGTTACCGGATGAGGTCAAAGTAGTCAAACTGAAAATGAAATCGAAACATCGCGGGGAAAATAAAGACAAAAAGCTTCCATTAAACAATAAAAATGTCTTCTAAAGTGTTATCAAAGCAAGTTTAACTTTTCTACCAGGGCAAATTAAAATTTGATATTGCAACTTTTCTTACAATTATTTCAAAAAATCTTCATCGGTATTTCGAGAAGTTCAGCCTGACACAACTTCTCCCAGAGATCCACAAAGAATGGAAAGGTTGTGGAGTGCTTGACGATCTATGCTAGACAGTCACGTGACTTAAAAACATCTCGGCATACGCCAACAAATGAAAATGCCTCCAGACCTCCCCTAAAAAGACAACTTCACCATGCGAGCAGAGCTTCTTTTATATCTTTTGACTTTATCTTTTATTACCGTAGAAAGCAAATATGTACCGTCAATCAATCAATCAAGTAAGAAAAGGTTGTGCTTACAGCTACAATCTTGGACAATATAAATGGAACATCTGGACCACCCCTCCCCCCATTTCAGTGATGCCAAAATGGCGCGTTTTTTTGCTCCTTCGCGCCTTCTTCATTGCTATGGGGGGGGGGGGGGGCGGTGGGGGTAATTGTTCCATTTTAAACTGTCCAAGATTGTAGGGCGAGACAACTTTTGTCACCAGTCACAACTTCAACCAGTATGAAACAAGTAGCATCATTCGATAATTCAAGTTTTAATCAAGGCCCATGGTTATGTTAACTTACACAGAATGAAAAGAATACAAAATAGTGAATATCACTACCGCACTAATTTGTCTCATCTCAGTGTCCAACAAGTCTTTACAAAGATGCTCGGCAAATGACAAACTTTAGCAATTTTTATCTGAACGTCACTTAAATGAAACTTACTAGCTACCCTGAAGACAGAAATACTTGATATATCTATAGTGGGACGATACTGGGACGGGGATCATTAACTGAAGTTCAAATGCACTTTAATTAAAATCACGAATTGGTCCAAATATGTCGTCGAATCAATCAGATCTGTTCTGTATCCTTTCCACTGTGACTGTTAAGTAATAGGAGGAAATCTCACTGCATTTGCTGGCTACTTTTTAATACCATGCAAAATATCTTACAAAAAATGAAACTGACTGAAAAGTAAAGTTCATGATATACCGTTGGTCTCAGGCTGCTTGATTCATTAAGTACATAGCTTGCACGTGGGCTCTTCAAGAGGAAAGAGAGTTGCCATGTCAAGAACTAGCTTGCAAGCTATCAAGCATGCTCAAAGGTAAGTTCCAGGGGCCAGTTTCTTGAATGCCCTGGAAACATTTCAAGCCCACAAAGGCATTTTTAGTTAATCTATATCTAAAAACAGAGAAGTGTATAATTATGCTTGAAACTTCTAGTACGGAGGAAACCTCTGTTCATATTACAAACATGTTAATAAAACAACGCTGTAATCATAAGGTTTATGATTTTGCTATAGCTTTCCAGGTGCAAAAAACATTTCAAGACCTTCTCGAAACAGACCCCTGAACTTTATTCCCTTAACATTCCAGTCTTAGGTACCTCGCAAATTAAATACACATTTTACAGTTTTTCTTTCTATCACTACTTGTCTTTGCTGATTCCATATGTTTCCCTTATTTTTTCCAGTTCTTGTCTCTTCTTTTCCTTGTCTAGTTTCTGGAAAGCCTGCAAAACAAAGATTGGTTTAACTGTCAACTGATTTATTTAAGATACAATAGCCAAGCTAAGCCATGTTTTAGGACCAACAAGGTAGGGGTATATTTTAGAGTTTGGTTAAGAAAAGTTCGCAACAGGAAGTAGACCAAAGTTTTCAACTTGCGTCTACTTGCGCCTCAATTTGGCCAGGGCTTTACCGATAAGTGAAATGATAAGAACCAAAAGTAGAGAAACTTCTAATCAAAGACAGCATCCCAAAAACCCAATGTTTCTTGGAGTATATAATTCAACTTTTCATCAAAGATTTCAAGGCCAACATGAAACAAGATACTTTCTAAACTGAGGAGGCATGTAAAATACAAATTTTTGCACTAAACCTCCTGTAACTAAATTATCTTACCATGGTAGGCTAGTCATACAGAATGACTAAAGCTCCTTTTTAACTACACTTTTTATATCTTGACAAACTAAGATATATACAAAGAGGAAAGCTCTTGATTAACAAAATTTGCTTACCTTGGTGGACTGGTAGTACAGCACGACCAGGTATCGGTTACATACATTGAAGCCAGACAAATGGTCACAGGCATTCTTGGCATCAAAAATATCTTCATACACCACAAAAGCTGTTCCTCTCGTTTCAGGTGCATTACCACTGTAACATAGAAATATACAGATTATCATACTATGACAATAAAAAATCCAAAATAATGATGACAAGTTTATGATACATCAATCACTCTAGCATAATCTATTGGAATTGGTAACAACAGAGTCAGAAATAATGATGACCATGACAATATTTTACTGATGCGTCTAAAACCTACCTAAAGTGGTAACAATCAAAATTATAAATTGGCGATAAATTTAAATGTAAACATGGACATGTGTCAGAATCTGTACACGTATACTGTTGGTTTTGAAATGTGATGCTTTTTTAGGAACGTGTCATTATTCCTATAATATTGTTAAGATAGTTTGTTATGCCAAGAAATTAGTGTAGTGACTAATAAAATGTATATTGGTGTCTGGTATTTTTCTATGTCTCATTGCCTGTTTCACTTGTGACTCCATCGCTTATGATCCAGTGAGAACTAGATTGTCGGAGTCGAAAGCAAAAATTGATAGAATAAACCAATCAAAATCCCTCAGAACTAACATAGTGATTAATGTGTTCTTCTACTTCTGCATCTGACTCCAACAACCTAGTTTCACTGGATTATAAGCAACAGAGTCATTAGCAAAATCAGAAGAAAATGGAAACGATTCCATCAAGCTCATGATTCTGCCTATGACTATGAGTTTTGATTTCCACTAGTTTAAGGACGTTCGCGCTAATTGTTACTCCGCATCCTTACTGCACACACAAATTTGAATGCCGCATCATGCATCGAGCGTGCGCGCGAAGTGCTAAAAGAAACAATGATAGGGCACATGGCCATTGCTATGGCTTTACTTGGATTTTACAATCTTGGACGTTCGGTGACCCCTTCTTTTCTTTTCAGAAACAGATTTTATTTTCAATTATCTCCACATTGTCCGAAAATGAACATAAAAATCAATGTGGGAAGTTAAAAAAATTTCAAGATTTCTGCCGACGGGACATGGAATACTGTCATCTTGCGCGTGAAACTATGGTCACTAAATGCAAATTTGTTGTTTGAGGAACCTCAACAGTTGGCTAAATTCGCTTAAGTCCATTTAACCCATATTTGGGAGAGAACATTTACCTTCAAAGCTCTAGCTGCAATATTTTGGGACTTGCAGCCACTGTCGCCTTGTTCGCTAATGAAGTCC
>JAHPZR010042231.1:0-15011 GCA_019787425.1 Platygyra sinensis | reverse complement strand
TGCTAATAGGCTATAAAATTAGTATTGCCTAAAGAAGGAATGATGTTTTATAATTTATCCCTATAAAATCAGGTTGTTGTTAATAATAAAACACATATCACATCACAATCTTGTGGTACATGAAATCATCATCAAACTCAATTACTATTTGATTATACATTAAATAGTGTTTAATTTTCATGACTTATGGTTTATGAAAACATCTCACTGCCGAAACAGTATTAGGTGATAGTTACAGCTAACTATCTGATTTCAACATCTATGAGAGTGTGGGTGTGGGGGAGTTTGCAAGTGAGACCACAAGAAATGTTTTTGATATTTAACGTTTAATTATAACCCATACCATAATTTATGTCTTCCATAAATCTTCTACCATACCACAAAAACGCAAAGAAAAATTATCACCACTCTTTCCCCTTACGCACATACTAAGATTACGTGACCTGAACTTGATATGTTCGATGTGTATGCAAGATGTTGCTGTTCTAATGCCATATGTTATCTAATAATATTGTATGTAGTGTAATTGTAAATATCTTCCTCCTATCACTTTCTGCCAGAGTACCGTTAGTTGTGTGTCAGTAGGGGAGAATATTTGATAGAGAGAGGGCTTTATAGAGAAGGGGACCTTTACAATCTGTAGACAACAGCAAAGCAGGTGGGTCAGTTTACCATATGTACAAATACTTGTGTGAGGTCTTGTAACACAGGGTCAGGTTAGGCATCTGAAGATTAAACAATAATCCAATTATTGTCTGCACACCTATTACAGTAAGACTGCTCATGTTCACTGAGGTGTACTGGAGTTGCAGCATACTTAGGATGCAACTGGTAATACGGTTTGTCAGTGATTTGTGCTTTGACAAGAAAAAGGTAGAGGGAACCAGATTATTAATGTTGGGGGATCAGGGGGCGCTTAACACTACAGATTTGCCAGTATCTAAGTTTATTCTTGTGAGAAAGGAGAAGTTATTATCTATAACTGTATTTATTATGGTGTTTTAGTCACATTAAGGATGTCCCCATTTTATGACCCCCATCCTTCTGGGGATCTGCATAATATTGGACCCTCCTCCTGTCCTGCTTGGGATCAAACGGACACAAACTGAAGTGAACCCTTTTGAAGATTCTGTGTAGCATCCTAATTTCTTTGTCGGCGAGGCCATGGTGTCGGGTGGCTTATGACTGCAAGAAGGACCTTTCCCAAGTGTCAGTTCTGTGCAGAATACTATTGTACTTCCCATGCATAAAATACTCTGCAGGCCTGTTGTGTATGCGTGAGCTGTGTCATGCAGGTCATTTAATTTACTTTACACTTGCTCGTACGACACATTCATTCGTTATGGATCCATAGGTTTTGTTTTGGGTTATGGTTGTTTAAGATAATGTGTAGATGAGTTTAGTTGTTTGTGACATAATAACTTCTTGTATTATATCTTGTGTTTTTAAATCTACTCTGCATTTTGACACTGAGCTCATGATATGCTGATTTGCAAAACAAATAAAACTAACATCACAAAATTGCAATGTGTTATGTTATATACACAGCTAATCCACCCAGCACATAAAAAGCAACAGAATAAAATTAAAGGGCATTGTGTCAAAATTAATGTTTGGTAGTAGTAATATACAAATGATACTGAGTTCTAAAACGCTTAGGTCAGAAACAAGGTCGGAGGCACTTGCAAGGCATAGTTCATGAGCAGGAAATACATTAAATGAAACGCAAAAAAAAGAAACAGTCGTACTCCATAGATGAGAGACTTGTTTGATACAACTGTACCTTTATTTCTTGAAAACTATAGAACACCCATCTATTGGTTTATATTTCCTTACATCATGCCGCACCCAGTTTTCACGGATCAATTTCACTAACCATATTCAAATAAATGTTTTATTTGAAATTCTAATCCCGTGGGTAACAAGGTTTGTGCATGACTTATGGAATACTTAGGCGCAAATACAATACCACAAGTCCGGCCTTTTATTATAAATACAATCACGACAGCAAAGGCATGTGTCCCCCCCCCCCCCCCCGCCAGAAGTGTTTACCCATACTGTAGTCTTTCCTTTGATAGTTTTTCATATTGTAAGACTTATTGTACACTGTTAGTAAAAGTAATAGCTAACACTTACCTGCTGACCCTTACGATGAATAGGTTACTCGGTGATTTGAAAAGTCCAGACACAGCAAGTGAGTAAGAAATATGGGAAAAAATCCATTGTTTCGTTCAAGGAAGCGGTCCACGGAAAATATTCCGAAAAACGCCGAAAATTTTATCGACACCGAGGAGTGTACACAAAAAACTCTCAGTTTTGTTGACGCTACACGTTACGATACTGCCAAAAGTGTAGCAGCGTAAGTTGCACACGGCGCAGTTTTCTAGAGGGTCTATGTCGAAACGATCTCTCCCCTACATTTTGTGCTGTGATTTGAACTTTTTCCTCGAGTCAAACCCATTATGGCGAGCAAACTGGTCGGATGTATGTTGGTGAAAAGAAGACGCCGAAATGGCTCCCTAGTCTGGGTGCTATCTGTGACTTCGTGGCAGAAAATACAAAGGTTTTTCGGGAACAATTCAGAACCAGAACTAGCCGGACCGTTTGGAACTTGCGTCCTTTAAAACCTTCCGTCCCCAGGGGCCTCTTCCCATGCAGTGTCTTGATTTTTCCTTCGCTGACGAAATTTTTTTCCTCGCCCGTTGTTTAGACTATTTTTCCGCCCCCACTAACTGCCCCTCGGTCTCGAGGATGTAGCTCTCTCGGCCGTCCAGGGTAAATCGACCGCGTCACCTCAAAAGCATAGCGCCTAAAGCACCGGCCTACACGGCAAACTAAAGTTGGCAAACTCGTGTTCAGAGCACACTCACACTAAGTAGATGGTGCGAGTTGAACGGCACAAAACAGTCGGAAAACCAGTTGGCACAATCTGTTGGCGACAATATGAACTGCCTCCTATTACTCCCGCCAACACTCTTTCACCCAACTTTTTCGTTGTTGGTAAACAACCTTTTTTCTCGTTTTTTTTGCACATCCTGGACGTGTGAACGGTTGGCCATACATCACTGTTGGAACTTCCCGCACACAGTCAAGCCAATCACACAAACGAGAGTTCATATCACCGTGAGTTAACAGTGCGTGACCCACGATTTGGAGGAGCGAGTCAACCACACCTCTTTTAAATTATACGAAGCAGTTCACCAATTGTCCGGCTGTTCGTGGACGTTTCAACGTATAGACGTACTAAAGATACTAAAAACAAAAACAAACCGACAGTCAAAACGGAGGAGAGACTGCACGCGTACAAATCTGGGCTATTGTCGCTCACCCCAAACCTTTATAAGTGTCTCCACCGCAGCTTTTTGTTTCTTCTCTTCGTTCCTCTGTTCATTCCACTGTCGCACGGAGGCCACTGCACTAAAAAAAGCTTCCTTGTTGGGTGAAATTGCCGTGATGTTTAGTTATTTGCCACTAGTTGACGTCTTGAAGGAAAACGAGTTTGCCAACTTTTATGAGTCTTCCAACCACGAGTTGCCAACTTAAGTTTGCCGTTTGAAGGCCGCTTAAGTCTATCACACACAAAAAGAAACCCATACGGAGCGAAAACATCTATGGATATTAGTTTTCAGCTGCTCTTATGCTTCATGAAAGTGAAGTCTCAGGAAGATCAATAACTTTGTAATTTGACTTTTAGTGACGTCATGTGAAAACCATGGGTTGTGTCACGAGAATTATTCGGCAACGTGTCCACCAGTGATTGGGTAGTGATACTGATCCATCAAAATCTACGTCTTGAAAAGTGCTGGAAACTGTTTGGAGCCACATTAAACTTTTTTACCATATACACCTCAGCTAACACGTAAACGACGTAAACATAGCTAAATATTGAATATTTTAACGGTAATTAAAAGTAACAACACCTATAATCCATCATATCTTTTCGCTCGCGCGATTGGTCTAAACGCGTCACGTGGCCGAATATCCCCCAGCTAAAGCTGGAGGATATCCGAGAATATACCCCAATTTTCAAAACTGCGCGCGTTGCGCAAAAGATTTGAAGGATAATAAACACGATAGTCTCCATTTGGGGCGAAAAATATGCTCGGATATTTGTCCTTGGACATTATTTGTTCCTCGAAGCTCACAGTTTTCCTCGAGCTACGCTGTCTGAAAACTGTTCGCTCCTCGGAACAGATAATGTCCGCGGACAAATATCCTAGCATATTTTCGCGCCAAAGGGAGACTATTGTTTATTTATCACCAAGGTGGAAATATTGTCTTACGGCGGCGAATTTAAAGTATTTTATGTTAATCAAAATTAGTAACGGAGATGTTCACCTTTTTGTGCTCTGCTTCTTCGACACGGTTTGACAAATGGCGTTTTAGCCCAGTGTTAAGCAAGACCAGAACATACTCAATGGTCGCAGCAAAAATAAAAGCAAAGGATACAATGAAATAGATATCCACTGCTTTTACATAGGAAACCTGTTAGATCAAAAGCACCAACAGATTAAGTCAGCGGTACCTGTGCTTTTACGCCATACAGTACCATAAATAGCTTAGACTAGGTTTTGCACAATGGCGTTCGTAACAGCCATTAACAAATTGACGTCAGCTTTTTATGTGTCTGTCCTGTCAGTGATAATGAATTTCGTCATAATATCAATTATTATGAAAGTATTTCTTATTAAACTTCTGGTCTTATTGAGTGAAACTAAAAGCTTTGAAAAAATTTACATGTAATTCGCATGTTGAATATGGTTGTTGATTTATGTAAACGATGTTAATAAAAAATGAGTTGCTCTAAATCAAGGGAGATGCACACTCTGGCTTCACGACTATTTAAGTCCTAAAACTCACTCTAAGCGATGGATAAAAGTAGCCGAGAACAATAAGGAAGACTATTTAACGGTAAGGATAGTGACATTTCTTTTAATTCAGTTATTTTGCCGGCTACTTTGGCAAAACGTGTTAGTGAAATTTTCTTTAACATGCACTGTCTTCATGAATCCAAAAGTAAAAGTACAAAATCACCAAGACAAAGTAGGTTAATTTGTTTTATGTTTATGGAAAAACTTTATGTTTTATGTTTATGGAAAAACTGTGATTATGGTACGAGAAAAAAAGCATGATTTTCCGTTTGTCAGTTATGAATGTTATGAAGGATCGACAAGTCAGTAGACGGCAGTTCCTGTAGGTGTATAAACAAAGCCTATGTTATGTTTTACTCGGTGAGCTTTTTTGCATGCGGCATAAATTTTGTCTTTCTACATAAAAGGCACTCAGGCAGAAGAGCTCATAACCCACGCTTACTGCATATCATGAAATGTAGTTCTCAGTGTCGATATTGCATCATCCAATTACATCATTCCACATATAGATTTGCATGTCAAGGGACTATTTCCCACGAGTACATAAATAAGTATGTACATGTAAGTCCTACATTCTTTGTTCGTTAAATAGTTCTTTGATCTAAAACAAACCTTTGGTAGAGAGCTCCGGAACGAGCCAGTGAATGTTACAATTGATAGCACAGTAGTGCTTCCGAGTGACACTCGGGCTGGAACCGAGTCTTTGGGGATCCAGAAAGACAGCCAAGAGAGGACCACTAGCATGATGGTAGGGATGTATATTTGAAGGAAAGCATATCCAAGGCGGCGCTTGAACCAGAAGCGAGCGACAAGTTTAGAGTGGGTACCTAAGGGAGTAAGAACAATAACCAATTATGCCGAATGTGTTTGGTTTTTCATTTATAAAGTTTTCCTAAATCTTTTTACGGTGGCTGTGATGAGAGTTAAAACTGTCAGATTTATTTACACCTTTAGTTGAGATAAAAAAGATCAATGATCACTGACCCGCCGTCTGCATAACCCTGCAGAACTTTCCCTAATCTCATTATGCTGTTTGCGACGAGAATTAAAACTGTCAGATGTTCTTAAATCTTGAAATTGTCAAAAAAAAATCACACATTTATGACCAACCGTCTGCATAAGTCTCAACATCTTTGATGGCTTCGGTGTCTGTGAGAGTAAGTTCTGCCAAATGCTTATCCTGGACATCTATATGGTGATCACTTTTGAGCCATGTGTAGTCCAGTTCGTCAGTTGTATACGCGTCTGAGGATGAATGTATGTTAGAAATCAAAACACAGTGACTTAAGGATAGACATGTACGAGGATAGTGACGAATAGGAGAGAGAAAAGCCCGACAAATACTTAACAGGTTGATAACTCCAAGTCACAGTCTTGTTCATCTAATGGGTAGTCAGTCAAATCCATTGAACATCCGGCAGTAATGGCCAGTCTGTAAAGTTAGTTTGAGAAAATGGAAAATCCTAAGATCTTTAGGGCCTTCTTACATTTACTTGCTTTAGAAATAAACAGGAAATGCAGTTTTTAATACCGGAAAAATCGTAAATGACAAATTTAAATCAAGTTTCCTTCCGTTATGCTCATACTAAGCAAGGAAATTTAACATTTTGATGGACTAAATAAACAAGAGGAGAATATATAAATGTAATTAACAAGAAAAAATACCTTACCTTGTGCTGTAAACGACAGTTCCATTCGATTTTATGACAATTTTACTGTTTTCTGAAATCACATCATGGATAGTAGCACTCCTAACGTTAAGAAAAAACGTATCGGGAAGCCATATCAGCTTCTTTGCGTCACCAGGTAATGTGAGTGAATAATTTAAAGAATGGTTCAGCCTCGGATCTTTCCAGCTTTGCCAGATGACAAGGTCCAATGAAAACTCCTGAAAGTTATGATAAATAGACGTTTAGAACTTTTCATGCATACTAGTATAAGAGAAAGTTGAGATCCTAGAAAGTACATAGTGTTACGAAAAAAAAAAACTGAGTCGTATTTAAAAAGAATTTGTGCAAGCTAAGGACAAAAGTGTCGTTCGTACATGTAAGCATAAAATGGAAGTCTGTTAACTGTATATGGGCATTCGATTAGTTGCCTAACACTGTATAGCTGATTCACTTGTTCTGAGCTGCTATTGTAGTAACCAATTTAAAGGTGTCAACTGATATATTGTAATTTAGCTTTGTCTTTTTGTGGTTTTCTTTTGCTACAAATATATGTTGTTGTTGTTGCTGTTGTTTGGCTTCATTTTATGCTGATAATGCTAGTTTTTGATGGCTGTTAAGACGCAAAACCGACACTGAAGTCTCAGTGAACTAAGGTAAGGCTGTTAGATTAGAAGACATTCCAGGTAAAATGAACAGGGAAATTAAAATGTCGAATAACCCAAAATACCTCTCATGACCTCATAATAACTCCATAAATGACCTCGGCTGATCCCATAAAATTGTTTTAACTTTACTTGTTTGGAATTTAAGTAAAGGACAAACATGATATGATAAAAAAAACATTTATCGCTCCTTACTTCACTCATCTCTCTAATGGCAACAAAGTGAATCACCGTCACGAGAACGCTAACAGTTACGGGGCCATCTGTCAACATAAAAACGACTTTAGTTTAGGATCACAGTATTTTTTTTAATAGCGTAGCAACTCGAACAAACAGTCGTCTTACCTTTGTGATAAGGTCGAAGAAATTTTTCATACTTTACAGGATTTGTTATCTCCTTAAGAATATTTGCAGTTTCACTGTATCTGAAACAGAAAATTGAATTGTGGGGTCAGTAGGGAAGGGGTGACTCTATTGTTTTCGAGTATCTGTCAGAGACCGACTCATCACTGCCAGTGTGACGTCACATAGCAACAAGTCGAAGCTTCGCTCGGCTTGCCCAGATTTGGCGTCGGAACTCCATTGAATTCAAAGAAAAAGAGGATAATACAAGCTATTATTGCGCTATTATTCACTAATTTGGCATGAATGTGCAAGCTTTGTAGTGGATATTGTCTGTTAGTACAACTGTCTGTTGTTTTGTGTGCGTTTTTAGCTCCAGATTTTATTGAAAACAAATCGGGTCAAGTGGGGTTACCGCTATCTTGAGTTCCGGTCAAGTAAAGGTCACCCAAAACGCTCGCCGTTTTCTCTTAAGTTTTCAACAGAAGTACCTCATAATAGGAGGTTTTGTTCCTTTTTGATATAGCTTTCAAGCCATTGTTAGTTTTTCTCGTCCTTTTGAGTGCGAGGGCGCACATGCAGGTACATGTCGATTTGATTTCTCGCGTGTTAAACTTTGTTCGATTGGTGAAAGGTCAAGAGTGTCTATGTTTACCAGCTGTTAGCCGGTTGAAAGCTTGTGTTTTTAAATTTTGTGGGGTACATGACTGCCTGTGTGCTCCTGAAGGGCTAACCTTCAGAATACCCGGCCACGACTGCGTGACATTAAATGCCTGCTCCCGTAGTCCCGCAGTCATAAATTATTTGGATATGGAAACAAACGAGAAAACTTCTTAATGTATACACGAAACAAGCGTGCTACACATGAATATACCTAGTTCTAAAATCTATCAGCCGAAACAAGTGCGTGACACATGAAAGACTTCGTTCTATAATCCATGAACCGAAACCTGGAGTTTTAATATTCATTTTATCCACTGCGGGACTGCGGGAGCAATAGTTTTACTCGTCTTACGTTCATCAACCATAAAATGGCGATACTCATCGATACGTCTCCTATTGTCATTAATGTGCCAACCAGAGGTTATTGGTTCACGAACAAAGGCTTCTTTTGTTCTGTGGTTGGCAAAATTTAAATATTAAACAATGAATATCGCTATACAACACCACTGCGGGACTACGGGAGCAATCGTTCAATGTCACGCAATCGTGGCTGAGTATTCTCGGAAGTCGCTCTCCAAATGCCATTCCATTAACTTTGAAGGGATTGTTGAGACGAACCATAAGTACTGAAGGCTTAATTCTCAGCACAGAGCAAACTTAATATACCATGTACCAAACCTCCTATTCTGGGGTGAGGACATCTCCGCATTTCTGTGTGGGCTCCGGAAAAACGTTGTCACTCTATTAAACTTTGTCGACGTCTCAGGCACTTGTTGGTATGTTTCTGCTCAAAATATGAGGCTTTCGAATAACTTATCCTACCGAAAATTACTGCAAAAGAAGTGTTTCATATATTTTGAATCCTGGGTAACATTGAACAAAGTAATCGAATCATCAAAAGTTAGAAATTTCCACATTTCTTTCAATTAACGAACCAAAAAATTTGGCCGCCATATCGAAAACCACCGATGTATGACGTGACGTCACACTGGTAGTTATGACTAAGCCACTGATCTGCCTGGAGACACCCCTCCCTCCTGTGTGGGGTATAGTTTCGAAAAAAAATATTATAAATACAATGCAACTTATATAATTGAAAACGTTAAAGGTATGACTGCATGAGAATCGTAAATCGTACAAACATTGCAGTAAACAAAGAATATTATGATCATCTTCTCTGCGGGTAGTGATAGTTATTAGTCTGTTTACCATATTTATAAAACCACACGAAACGGCAGAATGTGGCCACTAATCTGTTGGCCACTAATCTTGATTAAGCGGTCTGTGGCCACTAAAGAGGTGTCTTCACACTATTCCGCTGCGTCTTTCTTCGCAGCACGGCCTTGGTTTATTTTTTTGAATTTTTAAATTTATTTTCAATTCAGTGAGGTTGCAGGTGATTTATATTAAGTAAATGAGTTGGCGAGAGTCAACAACGTACTAACACCTTTTCGATTAAGCCATGTAGCCAATTTTTCATTTGAAAGTCTGGAAATTCAGCAGGAAACATATATTTCCTGGGACGATTTGAAGAAACAGAAACATTGTTATTTCAGTTTAATACAACCATGGCCAGAAATCGCGGTCATCGCAACGGCGCACGCGCGGAGTTTCTTAGAAATATGGCCGCCAAACGCTCAAAGGAAATGTATGGCAGAAATAAAACAAAATAAAATAGAGCAAGTTCTGGCTTACCGGGAACAAGTGCCGCCATCCGGTTGAGTTCTTGAAAGTTTCCTCTGCTATTCTGATTAGTTGCTTTTCATCAGCAAGTGTTACTGGCCCTGCTTTTCATCAATGTTTGTTTTCGAAGATTGGCTCATACAATGCTCTATATTACGGAGGCTTGAATGCGTCCCAAACAGATTTTGATCCGCCACAGCAGATTACATAAGCGGGATATCCCAAGTGCCGCGATCGCTTGAGGAAAAGCACCGTATGGTGTACAATTTGACTAATTTTCACCTTCGCTGCTGATTTCTGCGCCCTGCTAATTGCCTTCAAAACAGTTCAGAGAAGCGCAAACCAGGTCTACCGAAAGCAAAGATATCAAATGTCACGCGAGCGTCTCATCTGTGTTGATCCGTGAACCACACGTCGTATTCTTTGGCAAAAACTGCATTTTTTCAGCAAATTCCGGGGTCACCCCAAAACGCAGACCATACAGACTGCAGACTGCAGACCGTGCAGACCATGCAGACTGTGCAGACCGTGCAGACTGAGTACTTTTTTCTACCACTTGACTGACTTCTCACTTTTTTCGGTTCTACAGTTACAAATAGTGTTAAATATTTCGTGATGTTTGTTATTTATCTACAGACCGCGCAAACTCGACGTCTGACCGTTGATTCAATAGACAAACGCGTTTGATACACTTTGCATGGAAAATTCCCTTTACTGATCCTAAATATACTAAAATCAAGCATAAAATTAAACTTCCACATATCCTGGGTGCAAATTGCGTCGATCTTTGACGGGTTTGTGGTTTTAATTGTTTTGTCCAATTTGTTTATGCGTTCGCGTTTTTTTTTTTCGATTTTCTTAGTCTCCGTTAACCTGTTAACCGCTTCATAAAACAAAGCAAGGACAGTGACTCTAGGCCACGTCGTAACACAAATCGCTTTTGCTTCACAAAGTGCAGAATCGCTATTAGACAAGGAGTATTGCCTCTTACGGTTAGTCCGTTTATCATGACCGTAACTGCTCGCGTGAGATTTTCCTTACCCGTCACGCACGACAACTCTAAGCGACTACAACGTGCCAAGTGAAATAGGAACTACTTGTAGTCTAAATCGCCACAAAACACAACTGCCATATAAAGGCCATAGAAATGAACCATCGTATCAACTCGTTACGATAACCGTAGTGCGCTGAGAATTTCAAATGCTATTTGGAGAGCGACTTCCGAGAATACTCAGCCACGATTGCGTGACATTGAACGATTGCTCCCGTAGTCCCGCAGTGGTGTTGTATAGCGATATTCATTGTTTAATATTTAAATTTTGCCAACCACAGAACAAAAGAAGCCTTGTTTCGTGAACCATAAACCTCTGGTTGGCACATTAATGACAATAGGAGACGTATCGATGAGTATCGCCATTTTATGGTTGATGAACGTAAGACGAGTAAAACTATTGCTCCCGCAGTCCCGCAGTGGATAAAATGAATATTAAAACTCCAGGTTTCGGTTCATGGATTATAGAACGAAGTCTTTTCATGTGTCACGCACTTGTTTCGGCTGATAGATTTTAGAACTAGGTATATTCATGTGTAGCACGCTTGTTTCGTGTATACATTAAGAAGTTTTCTCGTTTGTTTCCATATCCAAATAATTTATGACTGCGGGACTACGGGAGCAGGCATTTAATGTCACGCAGTCGTGGCCGGGTATTCTGAAGGTTAGCCCTTCAGGAGCACACAGGCAGTCATGTACCCCACAAAATTTAAAAACACAAGCTTTCAACCGGCTAACAGCTGGTAAACATAGACACTCTTGACCTTTCACCAATCGAACAAAGTTTAACACGCGAGAAATCAAATCGACATGTACCTGCATGTGCGCCCTCGCACTCAAAAGGACGAGAAAAACTAACAATGGCTTGAAAGCTATATCAAAAAGGAACAAAACCTCCTATTATGAGGTACTTCTGTTGAAAACTTAAGAGAAAACGGCGAGCGTTTTGGGTGACCTTTACTTGACCGGAACTCAAGATAGCGGTAACCCCACTTGACCCGATTTGTTTTCAATAAAATCTGGAGCTAAAAACGCACACAAAACAACAGACAGTTGTACTAACAGACAATATCCACTACAAAGCTTGCACATTCATGCCAAATTAGTGAATAATAGCGCAATAATAGCTTGTATTATCCTCTTTTTCTTTGAATTCAATGGAGTTCCGACGCCAAATCTGGGCAAGCCGAGCGAAGCTTCGACTTGTTGCTATGTGACGTCACACTGGCAGTGATGAGTCGGTCTCTGACAGATACTCGAAAACAATAGAGTCACCCCTTCCCTACTGACCCCACAATTCAATTTTCTGTTTCAGATACAGTGAAACTGCAAATATTCTTAAGGAGATAACAAATCCTGTAAAGTATGAAAAATTTCTTCGACCTTATCACAAAGGTAAGACGACTGTTTGTTCGAGTTGCTACGCTATTAAAAAAAATACTGTGATCCTAAACTAAAGTCGTTTTTATGTTGACAGATGGCCCCGTAACTGTTAGCGTTCTCGTGACGGTGATTCACTTTGTTGCCATTAGAGAGATGAGTGAAGTAAGGAGCGATAAATGTTTTTTTTATCATATCATGTTTTGTCCTTTACTTAAATTCCAAACAAGTAAAGTTAAAACAATTTTATGGGATCAGCCGAGGTCATTTATGGAGTTATTATGAGGTCATGAGAGGTATTTGGGTTATTCGACATTTTAATTTCCCTGTTCATTTTACCTGGAATGTCTTCTAATCTAACAGCCTTACCTTAGTTCACTGAGACTTCAGTGTCGGTTTTGCGTCTTAACAGCCATCAAAAACTAGCATTATCAGCATAAAATGAAGCCAAACAACAGCAACAACAACAACATATATTTGTAGCAAAAGAAAACCACAAAAAGACAAAGCTAAATTACAATATATCAGTTGACACCTTTAAATTGGTTACTACAATAGCAGCTCAGAACAAGTGAATCAGCTATACAGTGTTAGGCAACTAATCGAATGCCCATATACAGTTAACAGACTTCCATTTTATGCTTACATGTACGAACGACACTTTTGTCCTTAGCTTGCACAAATTCTTTTTAAATACGACTCAGTTTTTTTTTTCGTAACACTATGTACTTTCTAGGATCTCAACTTTCTCTTATACTAGTATGCATGAAAAGTTCTAAACGTCTATTTATCATAACTTTCAGGAGTTTTCATTGGACCTTGTCATCTGGCAAAGCTGGAAAGATCCGAGGCTGAACCATTCTTTAAATTATTCACTCACATTACCTGGTGACGCAAAGAAGCTGATATGGCTTCCCGATACGTTTTTTCTTAACGTTAGGAGTGCTACTATCCATGATGTGATTTCAGAAAACAGTAAAATTGTCATAAAATCGAATGGAACTGTCGTTTACAGCACAAGGTAAGGTATTTTTTCTTGTTAATTACATTTATATATTCTCCTCTTGTTTATTTAGTCCATCAAAATGTTAAATTTCCTTGCTTAGTATGAGCATAACGGAAGGAAACTTGATTTAAATTTGTCATTTACGATTTTTCCGGTATTAAAAACTGCATTTCCTGTTTATTTCTAAAGCAAGTAAATGTAAGAAGGCCCTAAAGATCTTAGGATTTTCCATTTTCTCAAACTAACTTTACAGACTGGCCATTACTGCCGGATGTTCAATGGATTTGACTGACTACCCATTAGATGAACAAGACTGTGACTTGGAGTTATCAACCTGTTAAGTATTTGTCGGGCTTTTCTCTCTCCTATTCGTCACTATCCTCGTACATGTCTATCCTTAAGTCACTGTGTTTTGATTTCTAACATACATTCATCCTCAGACGCGTATACAACTGACGAACTGGACTACACATGGCTCAAAAGTGATCACCATATAGATGTCCAGGATAAGCATTTGGCAGAACTTACTCTCACAGACACCGAAGCCATCAAAGATGTTGAGACTTATGCAGACGGTTGGTCATAAATGTGTGATTTTTTTTGACAATTTCAAGATTTAAGAACATCTGACAGTTTTAATTCTCGTCGCAAACAGCATAATGAGATTAGGGAAAGTTCTGCAGGGTTATGCAGACGGCGGGTCAGTGATCATTGATCTTTTTATCTCAACTAAAGGTGTAAATAAATCTGACAGTTTTAACTCTCATCACAGCCACCGTAAAAAGATTTAGGAAAACTTTATAAATGAAAAACCAAACACATTCGGCATAATTGGTTATTGTTCTTACTCCCTTAGGTACCCACTCTAAACTTGTCGCTCGCTTCTGGTTCAAGCGCCGCCTTGGATATGCTTTCCTTCAAATATACATCCCTACCATCATGCTAGTGGTCCTCTCTTGGCTGTCTTTCTGGATCCCCAAAGACTCGGTTCCAGCCCGAGTGTCACTCGGAAGCACTACTGTGCTATCAATTGTAACATTCACTGGCTCGTTCCGGAGCTCTCTACCAAAGGTTTGTTTTAGATCAAAGAACTATTTAACGAACAAAGAATGTAGGACTTACATGTACATACTTATTTATGTACTCGTGGGAAATAGTCCCTTGACATGCAAATCTATATGTGGAATGATGTAATTGGATGATGCAATATCGACACTGAGAACTACATTTCATGATATGCAGTAAGCGTGGGTTATGAGCTCTTCTGCCTGAGTGCCTTTTATGTAGAAAGACAAAATTTATGCCGCATGCAAAAAGCTCACCGAGTAAAACATAACATAGGCTTTGTTTATACACCTACAGGAACTGCCGTCTACTGACTTGTCGATCCTTCATAACATTCATAACTGACAAACGGAAAATCATGCTTTTTTTCTCGTACCATAATCACAGTTTTTCCATAAACATAAAACATAAAGTTTTTCCATAAACATAAAACAAATTAACCTACTTTGTCTTGGTGATTTTGTACTTTTACTTTTGGATTCATGAAGACAGTGCATGTTAAAGAAAATTTCACTAACACGTTTTGCCAAAGTAGCCGGCAAAATAACTGAATTAAAAGAAATGTCACTATCCTTACCGTTAAATAGTCTTCCTTATTGTTCTCGGCTACTTTTATCC
>JAHPZR010042230.1:37500-60000 GCA_019787425.1 Platygyra sinensis | reverse complement strand
CCATATTACCCGGGCAGTGGCAACCATGGACAGCCGTTTCGGCCTTGTTTGGCCTGACATTTAAAAGTTTATTTGGTTTAATATTACACTTTTTGTCTTCGCCTATTGATTACATCGATTGACACTGAAATTTGAGCAACGTGATGGTTTTAAGTTAGTTTTTTACGAGTGTCGTGTCGACGGCATGGATCAAGATATCTTTCCTGTTTTTAAAGGTTTATACAGTTTAATTTAACTCTGGAAGACCTGCAATCCCGTCATGAAGTAGGTCAGTTGTTTATAGTTATAACTTCCGTTTTCTTAGGCTTTGTTTCGGTGAATTGTTCCTTTGATTTTCTGTAATCGACCGCATGTGATTAAAATAATTGTGTAATACCGCGTGGTTTTCTCAGTTAAATCTGTTCATGGTTTTAGGATAATAGGATGTACTGTTCCTTATTTTCGGTTAGTTCTATTGTTCAAGAATGTTATTTGCTTTATTTGTTTCACATCGGGATTGTTCAGAGTTACGCGTAATTTGATTCTTTGGCGGTTTTCTTCCCGGGGGCGGGTACTTGATATATTAGGGAGTTTTAGCAAACCACGACGGCTACGGCGAGGAGAGCGTCACAAACAAAAGGTTTAATGAGCAAAACAATAGCTGTGCACGTGCGTTTTGAATCTTTGTATATTTCTTTGCCGTCCTCTGCAAAACAACAACGTGAAATGACTAAGTTCTACGTATTTTGGAGAACGCGAACCGCAATGGCTAATTTTTCGTATCTTGTTTTCAAAAAAACGTCGTGTGTGCATGTTTAGCCTGAGCGAGTTTTTAGACCGACAAGACTACTGGACAGATTTACACAGCTGCGACATTCAAAGGTAAAATATAAATTCATTTTTTACAAGGTTTTGTCCCCGCCGTCGCCGTCTTCATTGCTAAAACTCCCTATTCCTGGGCGGGGAGGTGCGGCCCGGCCCCTCATACCCTGACCCTGTTTAAGACAAATATCGCTGATTTTTCTACCCTGTTTAAGACAGAACTCCGGTTTTTGATACCCTGTTTAAGACATAGATTAAAAGTTGCGGTTAAAAATTGTGTGACTTTCTTGTTGTGTAATCAGTGGAAATTAATGTGCCTGGTATCAATGCCAATGTCAACAAAAGACAATAATAATTTACAAGAGCTTGTAAAAATTTGCCATTTATCGTCCAAGAAAAGATATCCCATTTAAGACAAAAATTGATGAATTGATACCCTGATTAAGACAAAAAATGAAAAATTCGATACCCTGTTAAGACAAAAATCCCAAAAAAACATACCCTGGCTGGCCGCACGTCGCCATGGGAGTCATATAAGGGATTCCCCCCCCGGTTTTCTTCAACGACCATTATTTTTACTACCGGTTTGATGATAGTAAAAACAAGGTTGTCTCATAAAGAGTAAATGCGAGAGGTGAGTAGGGCTAAACTCTAGAATACCCGTCCACCTATTAGCATCTCATTGAATAAGAATAGAAACTATGTTATATTCCTCGTTCTTCAAAGCACCGACACATGTAAATGGAGCTTTATTGGGAACTCAAGTGAATTGAGATAAAGTACTCTGCACGTTTTAGGGTATCTACTCTCTGATGTGTTATTGTTTTATCAGATGTTCTGAGATTTTTGTTGGCCTAGTGTTTTACCACCCCTCACTGTTTGTTTGAATTGTGGGAGTCACATATGAACAGGAACTTCTGTCAATCATTTGCACGATGTTATCACGTGGGATACTTTATAACACGCGATCATTGCAATCTTCCCAGATGTTCTTGAGCTGCTTATAAACTATCCATGGTCCCCCAGTAGAATACAATACTTTAAGACATTTCACATTTAGCCGGAAATTCTCTCAAAACGGAGAAAACGTGATCTAGGCTGAATTTCAGACTTCCTCAGTCGGTTCGAGTCGCAAACTCCGAGAGAGAAATCTAAAATGAAACCATGAGGTATAATAATAGAGAAATTCGTTAGCAAGCCATATGAAAAAGATGTGTGTGCCGGAGGAAGTAACTGATATGAAAATGGCATGAATGTCAACGAGCAAAATACATAGAGGATATTATACGGTGGCGAGAAGATATGAATTTTATGTTCGAGTAGCAAGAACAACTATCTCACGAGTAAGCGAAGCGAACGAGTGAGATATTTGTTCTTGCCACGAGAACATAAAATTCATATCTTCGAGGCAACGTGAATGTTCTTTTTATTATATGGAGACTAAATATAACAAAAACAAAAGGCGGGAATCGTGACGTCATTGAACGATACGACACTCACAAAGGTGACATACGGAAAATACGCCACTCGGGTCCCGGATGAAGTGGCGTATGGAATCTACGAGTGGTTTAGTTCCCAGTAAAACACTCTCCTCCATACGATCTTGATATAAGCAGACAAGTCAATACTTTAAAGAAAACGACAACACTTTTAAGTTTGTAAGACATGTTTCGACAGAAACTTCTGTCATCTTCAGTTAATTAATGTAAAAAGCGTTACAAGTTGAATTTATAAGAAAGAAAAAATGCTAATTATGCTAGTAACAACGGAATGTACAAAAAACGTGACAAAGTGAGAATTAAAAGGATAGTTTTAGATTTACATGATGTAATTGCTGATTCAGGGAAGGCTGTTGTTTATGAATATGAAATGCCTCTTTTATCTTAAGTTGGAAGCCCGTAGAGGCATGATCTAAAATGTGAAAACAGTCTACCGAACACAAAGCGCGACAGTGTTCGGAATTCTGAAGGTGTTTGTAAATGTGCGAGGCCCTATCACTGACTAAGTGTTCACGCACGCGTGTGGAAAAGTGCCGGGTTGTTTCGCCGACATAACAGGCATTACAGCCCGCACATGCAAACTTGTAAACAACACGCGAACGAAGCCCGCCAGGGATAGGGTCTTTCACGCTAAACAACTTGCCTATCTTAAAGGAGGAAAAAACTAGTTTGATATCCAAATCGTTGCAATAGCGCTTGATGAGGTGACGAACCTTTTCTGAGTGACAACAGAAAAATGGCCTATGTAAGGAAGCTTATAAAAGTAAAATGTAGGTGAAGTGGGAAGGGAACCCCGGGGACAGTGATCACTTAGGATCCCATATGGGACCCTAAGTGATCACTGTCCCCGGGGTTCCCCGTCCATATGGGACCCTAAGTGATCACTGTCCCCGGGGTTCCCCGTCCCATATGGGACCCTAAGTGATCACTGTCCCCGGGGTTCCCTTCCCACTTTCACCTACATTTTACTTTTATAAGCTTCCTTACATAGGCCATTTTTCGGTTGTCACTCAGAAAAGTGGGAAGGGAACCCCGGGGACAGTGATCACTTAGGGTCCCATATGGGACGGGGAACCCCGGGGACAGTGATCACTTAGGGTCCCATATGGACGGGGAACCCGGGGACAGTGATCACTTAGGGTCCCATATGGGATCCTAAGTGATCACTGTGATCCCGGGGACAGTGATCACTTAGGATCCCATATGGGACCCTAAGTGATCACTGTCCCCGGGGTTCCCCGTCCCATATGGGACCACTAAGTGGATCACTGTTCCCCGGGGTTCCCCGTCCCAATGGGACCCTAAGTGATCACTGTCCCCGGGGTTCCCTTCCCACTTCACCTACATTTTACTTTAAGCTTCCTTACATAGGCCATTTTTCTGTTGTCACTCAGAAAAAGGTTCGTCACCTCATCAAGCGCTATTGCAACGATTTGGATATCAAACTAGTTTTTTCCTCCTTTAAGATAGGCAAGTTGTTTAGCGTGAAAGACCCTATCCCTGGCGGGCTTCGTTCGCGTGTTGTTTACAAGTTTGCATGTGCGGGCTGTAATGCCTGTTATGTCGGCGAAACAACCCGGCACTTTTCCACACGCGTGCGTGAACACTTAGTCAGTGATAGGGCCTCGCACATTTACAAACACCTTCAGAATTCCGAACACTGTCGCGCTTTGTGTTCGGTAGACTGTTTTCACATTTTAGATCATGCCTCTACGGGCTTCCAACTTAAGATAAAAGAGGCATTTCATATTCATAAACAACAGCCTTCCCTGAATCAGCAATTACATCATGTAAATCTAAAACTATCCTTTTAATTCTCACTTTGTCACGTTTTTTGTACATTCCGTTGTTACTAGCATAATTAGCATTTTTTCTTTCTTATAAATTCAACTTGTAACGCTTGTTTACATTACATTAACTGAAGAGGACCCAGAACGTTTTTTCTGCTCGAAAAACATGGTCCTTACAAACTTAAAAGTGTTGTCGTTTTCTTTAAATGTACTCTGACCTTCATATAATAAAAAGCAGTCATAAAAGGTACTTTACAGGTTAGGCTGCTCTAGTCAATCCTACCCCTAGGACTGGTGGGAGTTTTTCAGAAAAAGGGATAAAATAACAAGCAATATAAGTAGGCTCTTTAATTGACAATGATTAGGGGTCCGCCCATTTAACTCTTGAGGGGGCGGGGGGCGCGCGGCGCGAGAGCGCGGGGGTGATTATCTGTGTCAGGCAAGATATTTTTTTCTAGCAACCTGGTTGTGCGGTCAGGATGTTGGTTTTGACGGACCTCCTACAATGACTCTGCAGGTATGATTTTTTCACTCTCCTCTCATTTCCTCCCTGCAAGATTTTTTTTGTTCCATCAAAAAAAGTGTTGTGTTTACATTTACGAGAATTGTAATTTACAGTTACATATTGTGGTTATTGCATTATTAGTTCTAATATGAAGCTGGCAAAGGCCTTTTAAAATGGTTGTAAGACTACAACCAAAATCAATTCTTGTATCGCGACAGGTTTTCTGGCGAGAGAATGTCATTCTTTAGAAGAATCTTTAATCATGGTACCTATTTACATAACAATAATACTTCTCATGTTATATAAAGCTGATGGTTCCTCAGGTAAGATTTGAAAATGTAGTAGCTTCTTAATTTAAAAAAAAAATTTATAGACTCAAAATAGGCCAAAAGCAGTTCAGAAACATGCTCATAGCACGGTCGGTTAATTACGGCGCTAGAAATCATTAGTTACAATTTAAAAAGAAGTGGACTTGAAATCTCTCAAAAAAAAATTGTGAAGAGCCAAGCCTCTGTAGTGAAAAGCAGAATTAAAGTTTAGTTGATGCATGGTGAAGATTTGAAAAAATAGCTCTAGTAAATTTTTGCTCAGCCTCTTTACAGTCCACTTCTTCAAATTGGGTAGACCTCAAAAGTTGAAGAACATAAAAGCAATGTGATTAGCGTTTCCGAGTCGGGCTGTGCTGCTGTTCACAACAGGCTACCATGTACTGGAGGCATTGCTTTTTTTTCTTGTTAACCAAGGTTTGAAATGGCGCGAGGGTTGGGGAATTTGCAAATTTAGTCTAGCGAACCCAACATATTTGAAAATGTCAATCATCATAGCGCCTACCTGCGGTATGCCTGCAATTCCGCTCCCCCCTCATTGGGGCTAGGCATTGATAGGTGATAAATGCATTACCTAACATAATAATCGCGCAAAAAAATGTTATATTATTATTTGTTATAATATTGTTATTATGTTGTCTTCTACTATAGGAACATTGCATATTTCAATAGAAAATAATTACATGAAAATGCTTTCAGTTGAAAAGAATGTAAAAAATGAACACATTATTTTTCTCTGTCTATATTAAACTCTTGATTCTTCAACATACGAAAAAATTTTACCTCCATGACTTCTTGTGATAAGCTAAACGGAGTTTGGATACAGATGTGAGCCAGCACGCCAGTAATCCCGTGATCCCAATGACTAGCAAGGTACCTAAAGGAACTGTATAAGTGTTAACTGTAGTGCTAACTAGGCTAGCACCAATGTGTAATTTATATTTAGGCTGAACCGTAGTGGCCTGCATAGACGTCCTATGACTTTGGAGCCATGTGAACTGTGGCAAGCAAGAAATCCCTTGATCTATTCCTATCCCATTTTAAGGGCAAAAACGGCAAGCCTACCTAAGCTAACTGTAGACCAACGGGTGTCTTGTTTAGGCTAACCAGAGTGTTATTTAGGCCAATCAATGGGTTATTTTAATAGGTTAACCAGAGTGGCTCGCTGGCTTGCAGATTATCCAGAATGGTTGCAGTTTTGATGGGATTTTGTTAAGTCCCCCAGGAATGATGACATAGCTTTGCAACATTTTTTTCCTTGCTTGCAGCAGTGCAAGAATTTTTTTCTATTTCATTTGTGCTGCATGCAATTTTATTTTTTTTTTTTTTTTTTCTTCCAACATGTAAAGCAGCGCTTCCCGGACACTTTTTTTTCAAAATCACCACCCACCCCCCCCCCCCTACCCCACCTGCTTTAGGGTTAAATGGTCCGGAGCGGCCCCCTTAACTTAGACTTTTTTGGTTTAAAAACGGGAAAAGATATCTGCATCATCGCGATGGCTGCCTTACTTCTTCCCCATCTCCTCTTCGGCACGTCAACAACCTTGTTGGACTATCCAGGCGGGGTTGGTGTGTGTGAGCTGAGTCGGAAGGAACAAAGTCTTTTTGGATGACATCCTCATCCATATGACAATTAACCTCAGTGCCAAATTTTGCTGATATTTTAATTTAATTCCCTTTGGTGTTGATAGTCATACTTTACATTATTCATCTATATAAAAGCTCAGGTCACAGAAGATTCCAAGCGAGCAATCGGGTAACGCTTAGAAGATTAGGGAGCGGGAGGAAGGGAGTTAGTAGAGTCCAGAGAACGAGAGGATGTGGTTTTGGTCGGGTGTGTGAGGGGGGAGGAGGGTTGTGGGGGGGGGAGGAGGGGAGTAGGGATGGGGGGAGGGGGCGAAAGGGAGGGGGATACGGAGGGGGAAGAAGAAAGGGGGAAAGGGGGGGGGAAAAAAAAAAAAAAAGGGGGGGGAGAGAAAAGGGGGGGGGAGGGAGGGGGAAAGGGGGAGAAGAGAGAAAACAAGAGGGGGAGGCACAGGAAAATGTCAGTGCGAATCAGAAAGGGAAGAAAGGAGTCGAAGCACACCGAAACGCAGGGAAAGTCAAAGAACAAGTACGAGAAGTAAAGTAAACAGAAGAAACAAGTGAGACCTAAATAACACAATTAGGCAATGAATCTTTGTAAACATTTCATTTGTCTTTGTGGCGTTGTTTGTATACGTTAACAGAGGATAGATTTGGAAAGAGAGGGGGAATAAGAGTGAAAAATGGAGGGGGGAGAACGGGGGAAGAAAGGGGGGGAGGGGAAAGAAAAAGGAAGAGACGCTAGTACACAACGCCCACAAAGGAAAACGAAATTTTTTTAATATTTCAATTGCTATTTTGTTGAGGGTTTTGAAGTGTCTCGCATTCCCTTCTTTTATCGTCTGCTTTCTCTTAGTGTTGCTTTGCATCGGACATGCGGTCTGTGTGGCTTCGAATACTTCGTGTACTTTTGCCCGTTTTATGATCTCGCATGTAATTGTGCCTGTTGAATCCTTGTATCCTGTTTAATTTTCAGTAGAGCATTATCGTTGTACGGACTTAAGAAACCTCTTTTAGATAAATCAGTTACTTTCAAAGCCAGCGCAGTTCAAGTAACTGATGGATAGTTTCTTAACTGAGTCGGAGAGGATCAGGCAACCTGAAACCTTGCAAAAAACGTTAAGTTTAAAACTGCTTTTATTAGAAGTTATACTTCGTCTTAAAGTCTTGTAAATATAATATTTGATTTAACGCAATTCTGCATTTCTATTTTATTCAAGACACTTTTAAAAAAAGGAACTGTGACCGCAATTGCGTTGGGCGCAATTTTTGTTAATTTTCATTCATCGAGAATTGTGTAGACTGTCATATGAAACGTAACCGTGTTAAAAACTAGTTATTTCCAATACTGCTATTTATTTGCATTAAACGGACTGTAGATAAACTTTAAGGACAGTTGAAGTATGCCGTTCTCTTGACAATTTGGCTTGGATTATTTGTAGTTTTCTAAACTAGGAAGCACTGAATAAAGAAAATTACGAATTACAAGTAAACTCCCTCTGCTAGTCTCTTTTTTACCGCCGCTGTTCTCTATGTTTATCTCAGGGTATTTTTGTCGTGTTCTTGGCCGGAGCCAAATCTGAATTTAATGCTAAAGTCAATCAGCCTTACGAAACATATGTAATGGTTTTATAAACTAGAAGTCTCTTTTGGAGAGAAAACGTTCTTTGTACTTTTGTTTTCTGATGAGCTCAGTTTATATTTGTGTGCCAACTGTTTCTGAACCAAGACTGTCACTAGTCATATATGATCTTTCATATATTCATTTGTATCTTTACCACTTACGGGTATATTACAAATTCACAACGTGACCAGCTCCCACGTGGCTTGATAGCTCAGTTGGTAGAGTAGGTAGGTCATGGGTTCGAATTCCGTTCAGACCTGAATCAGTTTTTTCAGGCTACAATTTCACAGCTGCTTAAGTTGTGTGTACAATTGTGATGATGAATAATGTGTTTAGATCTGTATCCGCGGTTTAAATATGTGATCTTTCATATACATTCACTTGCAGTTAGTCCCTGCTTCTCTTCTGCATTTTATTCTAGAATTAGTCCTTCTTTTTGTATGTTTTACATTTTAGTTTAATATTTTTCAATATCATGTTCTAATCATAAAAATTACAATTTCCTCGCTTGTGATTGGTCTAAAAAAGTCCTATTTTCCACTAATTCGGTTTCCAAGTTGTTATCGGACAGTTTGTTTTTGGATAGTTTGTTATTGGACAGTTTGTTATCGGACAGTTCAATAAGCCAATCACATTCAAAGATGTAGTTTAAATCAACCAATCACATTCAAAGTTGTAATGACGTGCTGTGTGCGCGCGCTTGCTTTTGTGTTTTTGTCGGTAGCCTTATTTGCGCTGCGCATCCTTTCTGCGCATAATTTATGGCGTCATTTAGGAGCGCGCTCTTGTGCACGCGCACATTGAAAACATGGCGGATTTGCCTTGATATTGAGCTCTGTCAGTTGGGAAATGGCTATAGCTCACCAACGAGCTCGGGCTCCCAGACTTTTCTTTCAGTCATTGTAATCAACTTATCATAAACTTTGCTTGAGGAAAGACTAATCTGATTTCTATTGCTGAAAGTTGAATAAATAACGAAAATAGCAGGTAAACTGTGGTCTTTTCTATTTTGCCCTATGGTAACCATGTCAAGAAATTTGGTTGAAATTTTAATCAAGAATTCAGCTTTCTGTCTAAATCAAACTTAAAAGGTTTATTTGTGTCCGTCACAACGTATTGACTCCAGATTAATTCGTGTTCTTATGAGTCTCGGTCACAAAAATTTACAATTATTACTTGGAATGCGCTCTTCTAATAAGCATTAAATAATGCCAAAATGGGTCATTTTCAATGCCTCAATGCTCCTTAATTAGCATGGGCACCCCCCTTTCTTATTTCAAAATTGAAGTTCTCATATGATAAATATTCAGTGGGCAAAGTTTGAACGAAAATCTATTGTCGGTTTTATTTCAGGAGAATTACCTTAAAATGTTCACATCTCCTTTGACAGTATTTTAAAACAATTTTTCCCCTTTTTTCATAACTTGGCTAGTTTTCTTTGTCTCGGAAATTGTAATTTTTATGATTAATTGAAAATAGGGCTTCGTGTCGTCCAACTCAGTCTGTAATCATACTCGTGATAAACAAATCTGTTGCGAAAAATTGTGGCGTGACTTGCGTCACTTGGAACATTCGAGTATATGCTAATTTGATCTAGAAGTTTCGTGCATATTTAATTAGCCTTGTCACGGTGACTAAGCAATTTATTTTAGTCGTTTACGTCTACTGCTGTAAATAGTTTATATTGTAATGATATTTTATTTAGTGTAGCCGGAGAGTTCTAGAACGTTTTGCTGTAAAGTATATAAGTAAATCGGTGTAGTGTTTAGATGGTTTTATTTCCCAAGAGTTTTACCGTAGTGTTTACTGAAGTGTGACGAAGGTCGCGTGTAATCGACGAGGTCGTGTTTGTGAAGTGTAACAGAGGTTACGTGGATATTTGGCAAGAGGCCGTGTGTTTAAAGTCAAGTGTAATTACAAGCCTAGCGTGTGCTTGTTGAGAAGTCCTGTGTGGAAATACTGCGTTCGTCTGGAATAAATATCCTGTTCTGTTTTCCGAAATCCCTGAGTTCTGTTTGGACTACAAACTGCCTACCACTAAAAACATCGAACCTGCAACAAAATCGAACTCCCGCTGCGCGGTCGACCGATTTTGTTATCACTCGTATGATTACAGACTGAATTGGACTCCACTCAGTCCTGTTACCATCACTTATCAGGCGTTTACTGATTGAGGAGGGGGATTAATAAGTTCACAGATTTAGCTGCATGCGCGCGCGCAATCTACACACACCATAACTAAGACGGACGGACGCGTCACCGGAATGAATCAAGATCAGAGAGAGAAGAGTAGAGAAAATAGATCTTGTAATAAGTTAAAGCAAATGCCAATGGTAAAACTCTCCCAAACTGGTTTTGGTTACTTTCCTGTAACACGTAAAACGATCGTCAGGAAAAAAAAAAATCTCCTTGTCACAAAGAATACGTCCGGATGGAAGCCGGTCATTTCGCCCGCGTAAAAACTCGATTGAGCGCGTGTGAACAACTTCGCGCATGCGTAAAATGGGATCTAGTCGACCGTGACTTTTTCATATTTTCCAACTTCTTGCGCTAATATTTTCGCTCTCAGTCGGTGAATTTTTTTCAAATTTTTGGTGACAACTAAGATCAATCGGATACGTATATATACGAATTTTTTAAAAATTCTGTAGATGGGAAAAAAATTAAAAAAGCAATAGTCGAAAAGTAGGTTTTTACTTTCATCTGCTACAGAATTTTTTTAAAGTTACATATTTTGACGATCATTCCTAATAACATGTAGTATAGGAGTTTGAGAAGATTTCACCGATCTGTTCTCTTAATAACACGATAGCCTTCGATTTTGGAGGTGCAACTGAATGCGTTATCTCGTTGCCATGGTAACAAGTTTTCTGGAAAAAATATGATGCAATGATTCTATGACGTTTCGTTTATGTCTGTGGTAAATTTCACCCTGATACGATAAACCGAAC
Organism: Platygyra sinensis; assembly: GCA_019787425.1. Classification (NCBI taxonomy): domain Eukaryota; kingdom Metazoa; phylum Cnidaria; class Anthozoa; order Scleractinia; family Merulinidae; genus Platygyra; species Platygyra sinensis. The sequence continues at coordinate 48,920 of JAHPZR010042230.1, read as the reverse complement.
TGTATTTGGAAAAGAATTTGTAAAACTAATCTGGCGAAAATGAAAGCTATTTCGAGCCACCTTAAAAACCGTACGGATTGCGGGCATGCGGATTTCTGCGATAAATTGAACGGATTCGCGGAATTGTACAATACGGTAGATCGTGGATCAGCTGTGAGTTTTGGCCTGGACTCCGGACTCTACCTGTCTTAGGCCCTGCTACGCAGGCTACGCTGCTAATTTGAGTTTCGTAAACAGTCGATGCCATTATTGGTAACCAGTCCGGAATATCCCAATATATTAGGACATCCGTGACGTCACGAAACTCACGTTTCAACCAATGAGAACGCCCGCTTTGGTTGGAGTGTTGGGTTTCACAACAAACCAAGGGACAAATAGAGTCGCGGATGCTTTCGAATGCCATGAATGCGGGTCTTCAGGAGGTATACACTTACCTCGAATTGGGTTAAATACTGTCGCAACTATGAAATAAAGGGAAAGTTTGCGTTCGCGTTCCATGTCACAGACAATTCTGCCCAGATAACGATTATCCTCGGACCGAAGGAAACACTAGCACTACGGAACGCAATTTAAATTGAGAACTGTGGGCAGAGTTTGACGAGCTACTGTTATCATTCTTGGAAAGAGACCATAGAATCGGAAAGCATCTTTACTCTCCATTATTCTAAGCACAGAATTGATCGATATGAGAATTGAGACTTTACTCTTAAAATCTGGAGATTATCAGGCCGAAATCGGCAGGATGCGCACGTTCTTTTTTGCCAGCAGAAATAAATTTTAGATGCCTAAAATGTTACACGTTTTGGCAAAATCGAGGAAATGAAATTATTATTTAAAACAGAATTTTCAATAACGCATACGCGTGAGAAATTCATGTTCTGCTATACAAAGTATACTAAGCTAGCAAATGTATGGATAGTTAAAATCTGTTAATATACTCTTTGTAAATCTTAAATTTCTCCATTTGGTATTTATTTCAAATATTTCTTGTATCTATTTGTTGCTGTGCTAAAAGATATGTCTGATTTCCAAATTAGATTTCTGAAAGCTTACGTATCATTGCTGACTTAAAGCAAGTTATTTACTCAAAAATATCAAAACATAATTCCTGGGCAGGTTGACAAGGGATTATTCACAATCCATCCACATGTCCCAAGGGTTTACTATGTATTTATTTAAAATAACATACAAAACAACTCCAGTCTTGAAAGAAAAATCAATTTTATTTTATTCACTCTTAAGGTACTCTCAACCTTGAATTTGCCTCTTGGAAGAATACAGAACCTGAAACAAATCACAAGTGCTTAGAAGAATATTACACTGATTACAGATGTCAATATTATTACAAATGTATTTTTCATTTTAAAATATGAATCTGTTTTGACTAAAGTTACCACATCAGTCGCACTAAATAAGAGACTGCCCTCAAGTGGTCTGACTGACTCTTATGTTTTCTATTTTTTTTTACTACAAAAATATGTTACCTGTTGACAACTAATGTTTTGCATTAGTTTCGCAATTAGTAATGTGCAACAATAATAATAATGAGCTTTGTTTAACCAGGGAGCACCTTCAGCAATCTGTTCTCCCAGTTGTCCCTGACACAAATAAATAAATACATACATAAACACTCGACAATAAACTCTTGCAGCTTTTGAGTCTTTATAATGATGATTTTGCAAAAAATATTACTTTCTGGTACATTCAAGCTTTGCGAGGAGGCAAAAAGATTAAACACCTACAGTGAACAGCTGCAGTGTGTATAGCTTTCAAAAAAAATGCCAAAAAAAGAGTACAATGCCCCCTACAAAGCTTAACTTGTATGTTTGCAGGGCCCTTTACATCTGGTAAATTATCATAGTGATTTCTTTGCAAACCCCCTACCCTTCTGTTACATTCAAGCTTCATGAGGAGGCAAAAAGAATACATATCTACAGTGAACAGCTGCAGTGTGTATAGCTCTCAAAAAATGCCAAAAAAGAGTACAATGCCCCTTACAAACCTTAACTTACATGTCTGCATTGCCCTCTACTCCGGGGGGGGGGGGGGGTATATAGGTATGCACGACCCCAAAGGGTATGGTTTTTCAGCTGTTTTGGTCATAAATCGGGTAAGAGGTTTAGGCTAAGTTTTTCAGGGTCATCAATTGCAGCCTTTCCCTTTCAAATTTATCCTACCTTGTTTTTTTCCAGTTTAAATATTATCTCTTCCTTGAAGAACTATCGCTTCAAGGTTTGTTTTGATGTCAAGGTAATGAACCACAGATCATTTCATTGATGATGACTCACACCTGGCTGGAATTGGTTCAAGATGTCTTTTTTTTATCTAACTTAAGTTATATGTATTCTCGTTGTGACTGCATCTTGAATAAAGAATTCATGTGCTTTCCTTTCCTGGCTTTTGCGGATAGCCTGCCTGGTTCAGATTTCAGGTGGGATTCACATACACAGAACAACTTTCACTGTGCAGATCTGATACCATGCATTGACAAGGGTCACAATTTTTATCTTGCCTTCAAGATGCTTTTTCCCACAATTTAGTTGGGACTTGGCACAAATAAAACATGGATGAACATTTGGCCAACTGACCAAAACAGGCACTTGTCAAGCTTTATCTATTTCACTGACGCTTCCACTTTGTACTTAATTTAATCAACCGCTCAATCTAAGGTAGGCTTAAAACAGAGTACCAGACAAGCCACCTATTATTACATTTAAGTAATAAAATTATACATGTGAAGAGTGATCATCGCAGTAAATTTTCCAATTTTAAGCAACTGGAAAGAAGAAGCCTGAAAAAAAAATCAGGGCTTCAACGGGATTCGAACCCGTGACCTCCGCGATACCGGTGCGATGCTCTACCAACTGAGCTATGAAGCCACACGTTGGGAGCGAGATCAATTTATTGAGTTCATATTTTCCCGTGCAGTGAAGTGATGTGAAGAATATATGAAATAATTCATATTTGTACTGCGGTTGTAGATACATGTGAAGAGTGATCATCGCAGTAAATTTTCCAATTTTAAGCAACTGGAAAGAAGAAGCCTGAAAAAAAAAAATCAGGGCTTCAACGGGATTCGAACCCGTGACCTCCGCGATACCGGTGCGATGCTCTACCAACTGAGCTATGAAGCCACACGTTGGGAGCGAGTTCAATGTTAATGATTTATTTGAGGAAAAGGTCACTTTCCTCTGTCTTCAAGTAATGCTTTCATTTGTTTAACTCTTCTCCAAGTTTCCCGACTGGAGTAGTCGCACTGCAAGCCGTTATTGTAATGTATTTTAGGGGGGGAGGGTTCTTTAGTTATATTAGGGAACTTAAGAAAACCACGACGGCAACTTATCTTAAAAATTATCATGTATGGACCAATGATTGGCCATGGGTAAAATAAAATGTAAAGTTAAAAAAATCTACATTAAACTTATCAAAATAGAAGGCAACCAAATTCGTACGGAAGATTGACAGGGTATTTGATTCTTGTGATCATCGAGTGTCTCTCCACAAATTCGAGAAAGAGCCTAATTAAGTATATCATGGTGCAATTCATATTTCTTGCCAAACTGAACCTAAAGGGGTTCATTTATTTTTAGTCAGTAACAAAGTGAAAATCGGTCAAGAATAGCACAAGTCGATCGTGTTACTCTCGGGTGTAATGGAAGAGCGATAGTGGTCTGACTTCTAGAAAAGTCTACCAAAAATCTAGCTTGTCTACCATGCTGAGACTTGGCACGATGAAAGTTTATTGACTGAAGAACTCAGGAAAAATACTGCGAGCTTTATGAAAAATACGTGAATACAAGAAAAAGACAAAGATTCTTCACCTACCTTGAAAACGTGTCAGAAAATCGTCTCACATCGCTGCGTTTTTACGGCGCTAAACCACATAAAACCTCTTGGAATCTCCTCAACTAGCATCCAAAATGGCAGCTGAAAGCTTGCACTCGATGTTTTCTGGCTAAAAGTCCCGGATGTGAGCTCATACGAAACACAGGACAGCGGAATTCTACTTTGCCCGGGTTTTTGAAAAACGGCCGCCATTTTCCTTGAGAACAATGGTTCGGTGACGTCACGGATGTCCTAAAGCCCTGGCCAAACGATCGCAAAATGCCAACGCTGCATATCGCAACATTGTTGGGCGCGTTTGGCCACCCTGTTGCGTTGTGTTGCGACGTGTTGGGTGTTGTTGGCTCAAATTTGGTCATTTCCAAACTTGAGCGCAGCCAACAACAACCAACATGTCGCAACACATCCCAACAGGGTGGCCAAACGCACGCAACGTGTTGCGCCCAACAATTCACCCTTGTCACACGGCGGCCATATTGGATATGACGTATGTACTTTAGGCATGAAGTCGAGGTGATGCGTGTCTAATCTGAGGTTTGCAGCTAATCATGCCAAACAAGGATCATTGTAGTGTGCCCTTGTGCTCAAATAACAGATCAAACAGTAAATTAGGAATTACCTTCCATCGCTTTCCAGTCGACAAATATGCAAAGGAAAGCTGGATTGTAAGAATTCATCGAGATGTTTCCAAAAATTTCCAGGTTAGTGATTGTGGTTTACGACTTCAATCTAGCAAGCTATATCTGAAATCAATTTGATCAGGTTTACAAAGTAATTTAATCGACTAGAATTATGTGTAGAGCCGAGCTGCTCTTCTGCTACGTTCCGTATGTACTTTTATTGCCCGTAATAAAACGTTACAATCGTTCTTTAGATTTCGAGAAGCATAAAGGTTTGCTCGGAACATTTCCAACATCGGTAGATTTTCGAACGACCTTCGCAGGGAAACGTGCATAATTTAACGAAAGGTTCATTTTTTTTCTGTATTTCACTAGCCAGTGCCTTGTCCAAACAATCAACAAATGCAGAAGGGACTGAATCTTTCCTGAAGTTTCCCAGAGACGGTCGTTCGAAAGTCTGATGGTTTAAAATGTTCCGAGCAAACCTTTGTGCTTCTCGAAATCTAAAGAACAATTGTAACGTTATTGCGGGCAATAAAAGTACATAAGGAACGTAGTAAAATAGCAGCTCGGTTCTACACATAATTCTAGTCTATCAAATTACTTTGTAAACCTGAACAAATTGATTTCAGATAAAGTTTACTTACAGTACTTAGCTAGAAGTCGTAAACCACAATCACTAACCTGGAGGTTTTTGCCAATATCTCGACGAATTCTTACAATCCAGCTTTCCTTCGCATATTTGTCGACTGGAAAGCGATGGAAGGTAATTCCTAATTTATCTTTTGATCTGTTATTTGAGCACAAGGGCACACTACAATGATCCTTGTTTGGCATGATTAGCTGCAAACCTGAGATGAGACACGCATCGCCTCGACTTCATGACTAAAGAGCATACGTCATATCCAATATGGTCGCCGTGTGACAAGGGTGAATGTTTCAATATGCTGCGTTGGCATGTTGCGATCGTTTGGCCGGGGCTTAATATTTAACAATTATTCTTCTCAATCTCGGTGAATAGTGGCAGAATATTTACCGAGCCGCGAAGCGGCGAGGTAAACACAGCATGAAATTTTGAATTTACGCAAAGATTTACGTAAAGATTCCCGAAATATTGCGTAAAGAAACACTTTACGGAGCTATACGCACTTCTTTACAAGTGCGTAAAGAAGTCCTTTACGCACAGAAACTATAGTGCGTAAAGAACGCGTAGAGAGACTAAAATCGTTATCTTTACGCACATCGTAAAACGTCGAAAAGGAATTATTTACGACGCTTTACTTGTTTAGTAAAATATCGTAAAGCATGTCTTTACGATGTCTTTTTTATCTTTTCGCACATCGTAAAACGTCGAAAAGGAATTCTTTACGACGCTTTACTTGTTTGTAAAATATCGTGAAGGATGTCTTTACGATATTTTACGCGTACCTCCGGAATCGTAAAGAAGTTCTTTACTACGATATTTAATTTTACGTGTATTGTAAAAGGTCTTAAAGTTAGTCGATCAAGTGCATCATTTTTCGGATATTGCCTTTACGATACTTGAGGCACATCATTGGCAGTCTAAGGGAAGTCTGTAATAGTAAATACACAAATACATGTAAGCATTGTATGGGAGGAAAATCGGTTCCTTACGTTGTTCAAAAGAAGGGGTCTCTCGCGATTGGAAGTTACCTTCATTCCCTACAGCAATATTTGCTGTCGATAAATCCAAACACAGCTACAAATCTTTTCCCCGTTGAAGACAACAATAACACAAAAACGTTGGTTACGTAAATCATTTAATTCTCATAACCAGGGCTCGAAATAACGGCCGGTCAACGGACAATGTCCGAACTGATTTGGGAGGTTGACCGGTCAACCTTTTGTCTTACCGGTCAAGTTGACCGGTCACATTTGATAGTCTTGAAAAATAAAATAAATTAAATTAAAATTTCCATGCTCTTCAGTTGCTTCAGTTGTAGCAAGTCGCTGCGTATTGTCATTTGCGGAACTTTAATCTGAAATCTTGGGTGAAATGCAACAAGAACCGTTGTTTACAATCAGACATGGGGGTTCACGCATATACCATATTACCATATTTCTTGAACACTTGATGTGTCTTCCGGCTCCGGCACACCAGAGTTAAAATGCCAGGTTAATAAGTTTTCTCGATAAATACTAGCCTACCTGTAGGCGTTGGAGTTTTTCTTCGGCGAGAAAACACGCTGTTCGCTTTTCGTGGCCGTCATTTTTGATAATACGCGACGCGGAGGAGCGGGACGAACGGTAGATGACAAAAAAAGTGACGCGGGGGGAGGGGGGCTAGAGGCGCGAAGGTTTTTCCCTTCCCTCCCCTCCCCACTCCCTCGATTTTTGCGCTCGACCGTTCGTACCTGGGAGCGCGCGCCTCAAAAATCCAAAATGGTGCCCAATTAGCGAACGGAACGGGTTTTCCGCAATGAAACCCCCAGTAACCGCCTGCTAGATGAATACAATTTTTTCTTTTTCTTGTAATGAGGAGTAACATGGATTACTGGCAAAGTTTTAGGATCAAGATCTCACACCGCGATACGTACACCAGAAATCATTATATTTGGAGGCATGGGGCCATTTACTGTGCTTTTACTAAATAAGAAAATTTAATGTGTACGATAACGATATTTAACGTGTTGCGGGTTAGTCTTTACTCTTACAGACAGTGTACCTATTAATACACATAAGTTTATTTTCATTTTGCTGCTGTAATTCACTTTTGTTGTTGACAATGAGTACTTTAAAGTGCTATAAGCTCTAAGCAACTTTTTTGGAAATGTATAACGCAAGTTTTGGTTCATGGGCCCCTGTTTTGAGTTATTTTATATAATTTGACCGGCCAGAAACGGTACGTGACCGAGCTAAAATGAATTTGGCCGGTCATCGTGTCCGGAGACTCTCCGGAAATTATTTCGAGCCCTGCATAACGCATTAATTCTCATGGCGTACATCACAGCACTCTTTAGTTCTGAGCACTCTTTATTTCTGAACTTGAGAAAGTCTTTAATTGGCTATGTGCAAATAAGCTCTCATTAAATATTGATAAGTCAAATTTCGTTATTTTCCGTCCAATTCAAAGAAAACTGCCTAAGCAGGTTACGTTATCTATAAACAACCAGATGCTAATCCAGGAAACCTCCATTAGATACCTTGGAGTTTACATAGATTACAATATTAGCTGGAAGACTCACATCACTAATATTTCTAAAAAAAAATCAAGAAGTATAGGCATTCTTTCTAAACTCCGTTATTTCTTAAGTACTAAAACACTCCTTAGCCTGTATTATGCTTTAGTTGAGCCTTTTTTAAATTATTGCATAATTGCTTGGGGTAATACCTATCAGACAACTTTGCAACCTTTATTTATTTTACAGAAGAAAGCCTTAAGAATAATTACCTTCTCTAGTTATAATGAGCATTCAAGTCCTTTATTTAAAGATCTAAATGTTGTAAAGTTGTCTGACATTATAACCTTTCAACTTGCTGTATTTATGTACAAGTTTCACAACAATCTCTTACCTCCTGTATTTGACCCTTACTTTAATTCCGTTAGGATGTGGCATAATTATAATACCGGATTATCTAGCAAAATGACTTATGTTATTCCAAAAGTCAGAACAAATTATGGAAAATTCAACATAAGATTTCAGGGTGCTAAAGTGTGGAATGATATAAGTGATGACTTGAAGCTTCTTCCTTTGAAAATGTTTAAGAAAAATCTTAAGTTAATTCTTGTTGAAAAATACTAATAAGTCTTCTAGCCTTCCGTTGTTTTTTAACTCTGATATTCGTAGCTTTTTTGACCTTGTTTGTATGACCTCGCGTGTGTGTGTGTTATTTCTGACCCAAATCATTGCATTAGATAAATCACCTAAGTATAGCTGCCCTTTTTTTCTAGCCCCTATGGTTATTTGGGGCAGCTAGTACTCTTCTATACTTTTGTTAACTTATGCTGTTATTACTATTGTATTATGTTGGTACAAATAAAGTTGTTGTTGTTGTTGTTTCTTAAAAGACATTCTTTAAAGAAACTTTTGTTGTCAATTTGGATTTATTGTATCTTTTTATAATTTAAAGATAACCAATCAAAAAAAAATCAATCTTATCATATTGCAACTTGCATGCATCAGCTGGTTATTTTGATTTCTAAAAGCCAACTAGTTGCCTACTAAAACTACATACACGTGCTTTCACTACATTCACAGTCATAACTTGCAAACTTCTTGTTTCTCACTGCTGAAAGCTATTAAGTTCAACCAGCATTGGAGAAAGGATTTTTCTCGCTCTGTCATTGGTTCCCTTTAATTTATATGATAATTTGTCTGAAACCACTAAACAAGAGAAGTCCAACCTTAAAAGGCCTGCCCATTCTTACCCAAAATTGTCAATTTACAAATTACAAGTAACCTATAATGCATATTAAGCAAAGTGTTCAACTACAGCCATCATTGGTGAAATTATTTAATTTCTAATGAAAACTTAAGTTAAACATGTACTACAGCCTACAGTATGTTCCTTTTGTCATCCTCCCAGTCCAGGAACTTGATGGCAGACACTTGACGAGTAATTTTCTGCAAAAAAATTGGGGCTTAAGACATGTACATATCTTGCCAAACTGAAAACCAAGTAGCTTAAACAAATGAAGTATTGCAACAGGACAATATTAATAATATTGTTATTGAATATCAAAGCAAAAAATTAGTGACACAAACTACTTTTCAAAACAAAGAAAAATATGAAGTACTCTTGTGTTTTGGTTATGGCATTAGAATCTGGGCTTGTATTGGCAGGAAAATAGAAATTGCCAGTGTATAGTAAACTGATCTCTACAAATATATGTTGATAGCTGACTATACAGTGTCAATCCTGTGTGTGGATGGAGCAGAACAGTTAATTTTGCTCAGAAGCTACATGCCTTATAACAACTTGAGACTTTGCAACCAGCTTTAACCAAAAATCTTTTCATCCAAAAATCCCAGAAAAGGTGTAAACTATGGAGTATAAGCAGTAAATGTTTTGGGGTATTCCCTCTCACTCCAACATGGAAAAACTTCTTGTACAATTTATTCATTTTCTGATATTTCCAGGCACCTACAGTTGTATAATAGGTCTGGCATAGTTCGCACTAGTGACATACACTGTAATGACACATAATGATAAAAATTATTTCTGCTTATGTCAGTGAGGGAGGTATGGATATTTCTTGAATTACACATAAGCCATAACAGTGTATGTCAGGATGTTCACTCAGCAAACCAAAACATCCTTATGTAGTTATTTAGTTATGCTAATGTCACCAGGGCAGGTAAAAAATTAAAAACCACTTGCCCACTGGGCCAGTATATAGTTTTCACTTGCCCTCACTTTTAATATTATGTGCCATTGTAGCAGCTAGTATAGAAATCAGAAGGCAAAATGCAAAATTACTAATCCACGCATTCAATCTAATGTTTCATGATAACTAGAAATTTTTGCACACTCATTGGGTGACTTTTATTGTCAATATGCAGACAGACACATGAATTTATAATTTATGTGATATGTCAACAAGTGAGAGCAGGCAATTTCACAATTTGTTATCGTAAAAACCACTTGATGTCAGTTTCTCACGCATCTGTCCTGTTAATGACAATGAACTTTGTAACAACATTATTAAAGTACTCTGTGGATCTGCTTGGATATTGCCTCACGGATCCACAGGTACTATGAAAATGTTACAACGAAATTAATCATCAATAACAATCATCAATAATTTCACTTGCTCACTGGGCCACTGAAGTTATTTTTTCACTTGCCCAAAAGCAAATTTACTTGCCCCATGTAATCGCACCTATTTTTTTTCTTTTTCTTCCCTGTATATCACTAGTGTGACCTAGGCTTAAACAATATTTTCTGCGAACCAAGTCTTACAGTTAATCTCTTTGTGCCATAATAGCATAAAGGTATAACTATAAGATTTGTATATATATATAAGGGTATTGAGCCATTCATGTGAGACCTTGAAAGAACTGCTACCTGAACCTTGTTGTCAAGCTGAGATTTTGAGCATCATCCCTTTCCAAAGCAATGTGCTAAAAAACGAAGAATAATCTAATGTATTATGCCCTTCCAAATCTGTAGTTTTTATCATCATTTACTCTGTTGTCGAAACAACCTTTGCTTCGATCGAACTGACCTTTGGTTTCGATCGAATGAACTCTCGATCGAAACAACCTTCGATCGAACTGACTTGTTACCCTTAGTTTACTTTATCCTTGAAACGGGTTAAACGTAGTCGTACAACACAACAAATTGCTGCAATCATTGAATCATTGCCTACCTGATGTTGTTGTCTCGAACGCACCGCCATATTGATGTCTTCAAGGATACCAAGGATCGCCAGGACACTGGATTTTCCAAGCCAAAGCAGAGTTCAAACAGCGAAAAATGATCAAAAGATCGATCGACTCTTGTGCTGAATTCGACATTTTCACACCTTCAAGAGGACGCCAGAATATGGCGGGAAAACTGAGAGAACCTGGTACCTAATGTGAAAAACCGCTGATAGAGGTACCGTGATGGAGGGCCACACTCAGTCAACAAACGATGATCATCCTGGCAGAGCTGAAAAACAATTGCGCATGCGTCACTTACGACCCAGTCGGCCTTCAGCGGGGGTCGTCGGCGGGAAAATCTGGACTTGAGCAACACATTCCAAATGAAAAATCAGTCGCAGAAAGGTGACGTTATTTTGTCGATATTTTACATGACTTTGAGAGTTTTCCCTTTCCAAGACGCTTTATTTATCTTCGTGGAATTGCGTTTAGTGGTCCTTATCGCTGAAACTTTCGAAAGGTAAGGGATTTTGTTTATTTTATTGACCCTTTATGTGCACAGTTGCTTTACGAGCTGCATTTTCGCGGCACGGACTCTTGACTTTGCGGTAAAATTTCGGTTGGTGTT
>JAHPZR010042230.1:25000-32500 GCA_019787425.1 Platygyra sinensis | reverse complement strand
CGCTTAGGAAACCTGAGTTTAAACTGTCATTTTATTCAAACAGATTTCGCAATGAGTACAAAACTGGGACATTTGAGCTTATTTTAGGTCAACGGAAATGTACACAGCAAAATGCTCTAACGAAAACGAGTTTCGCTCACAACATTGTCTCTATCCAGCGAAAAGAACAGCAATAGGCCTTTTGCAACAGTTGGTCACGTGACGTGTTTTTCAAGAACACACTGATTAATCATTGATAATGCATAATGTTACCAGAAATGGAAAGAACAGTTCCAAATAAGCTTACATGCAAATTTCCAGGTTTATATCTTTTAAGGGGGAATTTTTATGGACGTTAAAAATTAGAAGGATTTGTATGAGAAGAAGTCGCTTTGCCCTCCAGTCACGCTCCAGTGGTTTTCCATACAAATCCTTGTAATTTTGCAAGTTTTCAAGCTGCCATAAAATCTTTGCCTTTCGGTGTAATGGCCTAGAAATTTCCATTTTTCCTAATATTTTACCCCTCTTTCTATCTCCAATGGTTATATGCCAGCAGCTTCTTTTGATAGTGATTAATAACAGAAAAGGTTTCTGGAGGGCAAAGCTTCTTCGCTTCCATACAAAACCTTCTAATTTTTGCAATATTCAAATCGTCATTAAATCTCAACCTTATACGGCATTGGTCTGAAAATTGGTGTCCTGGTTATTTAAAACATGCTCTTTCCAGCTCTGAAATTCATTTTGCTGTAGCTAAAAGTTTAGAAATTATCGGTCACGTGACCAACTGTTGCAAAAGGCCTATTACCAGATTACATAACGTGAGGGGCGCCTACATCTAAAAACCCATTAAATTACCGAGTGGCCAGCTTCTGGGGATGAAACTTCTGGTGACTGTAAGAAATGTTACAGTTCATTTATGATCTCTATGGAAAGTAGATATAGAAACCTGTGTTTGAGGAAAAAAAAAACAGTAAATTATTTCCGGTTGAATTGAAAATTTTGGAAACCATTGAAAGGCTCTTCGATAAACCAGAATCTTACGAGTGCCGTATGACTGGAAACAGAAGGGATAAAAAACTAAAATACAATAGCGCGACGATATGAACAATACTAAAATTGATGAGTTACTTGAAGATATATTTACAAATTGCAGAGATGTCTGGGACTTAACATACAGGATACTTCTACGAAAAACTCAAAAAACTTCATGGCTGACACAATACTGAAGCTTAGATAAAATTAAACAAGGCTTACCTTGCGGTGTTGTCGTTTGTTTCCCTGGCTCGATCTTCCATATTGTAGGAATTGAGCCAAGAATAAGCCGACGACGATAACCTTCTATATAAAACGTTCTAGAAAAACATTCCTCCGCGAAATGGACTGACACCCGTCACAAACTTTCCGCTCGGGTTGAAGCCGGTTCGCGCTGTGAGTGTGCACGAATCTCAACCACTTATCTCGCTCACTTTTTAATCGTAGGAATAAAATGAGCAGAAATACCTGCGTTAATATCTGATCCATTGCTGCATCCGTGTACTACACATCGATCAGGCACGATTCGATTCGAATAGAGCGCTAGATTCACGTTGCCAAGCCAGTTAACTGCGAACTACATAGCGATGTTACAACAAAATTCGCCATGTGAGCCAAGTTGGTTAGGAGTATGACGTCACAAAGCAGCAAGGCCTTATGGGGTTGCAGGAACATGATGGGCGCGATCCATTTGACCAAAATTTCCGGAAATTCCGGTACAAAATCAAATGGAACAGAACGTTTCTGGAAATTCGTTTCGAAAATTGTGGACAACCTCTGGAGGTTGTCCTAAAATTCCGAAAAAACGGAATACCCGGAAAATCCCGTTCCATTTGACGATTTCTGCTCGGACCCAGTTTCTCCGAACCCGGAAATCAACATGGCGGTCAATCCTGGTGAAAAGTTTCAGTGCTGTATCTCACAAACGAGTGAAATACATGTCAGTATCTTACTTCAACAATATTGTAGTGGATTGGCCTCAACAAGCTTTAGTGAGTAGTGCAAAAATACATGTGAGCTACGTGGAATGTGAGCATAACTGCGCGAGTGAACAGCCCGCTCGTCATTCGAAAGCCAATCTTGAACTCGTCAGGTATCGTACCCTTAATGAAGTCGCGGACTCCTTTTAAATTCTTGTGATAAAAGTTACATTGATACCCTCACTAATACATCGTTTATTTCAACTTCAGTTTCGACGATCGAGCAACCCCAAAGCAAGTTAACTAAGGTAAAAGAGTCCTCTGTTTGATTTCGTATTTTCACGCGAAACTTACTTGGAGCGTGATGACCTGGGACGGGTTAGTCCAACAAAACGGAAAATACCGTTCCATTTGTCCCATGGAATACCCGGAATTTCAAACCGGAAAATTTGGTTAAATGGAAAGCGCCCGATTTGATAATGGCGGACGAAAAATTCTCGGGAAAAACCGTAAAAAAAACCATCTTCCCGCGCTTGTTGGACAAAACGGCTTGGACAGGTGAGTAAGTATCACTTAAGAGGGAATGTCCACTAGGACCAAGCCAGTCGTGGCACATGATGAAAAATCAAAATTTTTCATATTCTTCCCAGAGATAGCCTATGGTAAGCCTAGAAACGTGGTGTGATTTTTTTCTTGAAATATTTTTTAAACCCGCTAAAAAATCAAAAATCCCTTGTGGTCCCACATCTGGTCAAAAACACGCAAACTTCAGTGACTAATACCTTATCATAAACTTCGCTCTGGTTAATCGCCATCAAAATAATACTCCAGCTTGAGCCTGGATATTTATTTTTTAGGAGTTTGCAAGTCTTTTGAGGCCAATTATACTTCTGTGGGTTAATTTTCAAGGCGACGACGAGCCGCTTAAAATCACCAAAATTCACTTCCTAAAAATTCTTAATTATGCACACTTTTTCAATCGGCAAATTCGCTACCCGGTGAAACACCAAAACACCTAAGATTGTGACGTTTCGAAAGACAAAATGTCAGTGTAAAAGCTGGTATAAAAATTATTTTCGGGCTTTACATCAGCGCTGAGTAACTAACGCTGTCAAAATCGTGATAATCATAATACTAACCTGCTAGAAAACGAAAACAATAGGCAAGTGCCAGTGTGACCAGATAATAAAAAGGAACCTGAAAATGTCTTCTTGAATTTGATTTCCTTGGTATTTGGACTTAACTATGGTAGAAAAGTCATGTTTAGCTCACCTTCTATAATTACATTCAAGTATTAGTGCTGGCGTATTCAGAATCCTACACGATAACCATTGCGATGAGTGGAGTTCGACAAAGTTCATCCTCCTTACTGACATTCAATCAATGCCTCCAAGATAATCCACCCCATTCCTAACCTCATTGCTAGCCCTTGTTCTTAAACAACAATCCATAAAAGTAGTGAAGCCTTCCAGCGTCAGTCCCTTGCTTGTTAAAACGAAATACTCACGTGCTGTTCCAATCCTTGCGCATGTTGCATGCTGAAATAGTAATTTCAGCGTCCGAAGTGGATCTAATTTGTCTGTCACGCAATGGTCACTTGAAAGGATTTTTGTTACGCATTGCCAAAAATCATAAAAAGAATAATAAATAGAAAGATTCAATGAGACGTTCAAAGCAAAAAAAATATTTTAAAGCCAAAAGGATCCAAACGTGACCCGTAAGATATGGCGCCGAAATTTCCCGGCAGAGAAACTGTGCATTTATGTGTTCTGGGCTCTGAAGGGGCAGGGGTTGGGATCACTCCGCTATATGGGCTATCAGAGGTATGGGTGGTCGCAAAGGGTATGGCTTTTGGGCTGTTTATGTCTTAAAAAAGGTGTAAATTTTATACACATTGGACTGAAATAGGGTGTGTTTTTCACCCTGGCTTGGCACTAGGCATTTTGTTAACAATCATGACTCAATCAGTTTAAGGTCTGGGTCAGGAATTTAAAGTAGAAATATGGTTGGACAGGTATATTTTGTTTTACCAAGCTGAACTTTTCCCTGATTATAAATCTCGGCGTCCTGCCTTGCCGTAACATACTACTTTGACCACGTAACATGTCACGTGATTATTTTGTTATATAAATGATTAAAAAAGACGACCTTTTACCCTATTTCTAATTTTTTCTGTGAGAAGAGGGACGTTCATTCCAAACGTGAGAGGATGAAAGTAATTGACCTGCGTCTAAACCGCGTTATTGCAGGATGATATTACTAAAAACCTCCACCAATTTCTCAAAAAATGGCTTTTTTGCGCTTAACGTCACGTGGTATGTCACGTGACCCCTCAGAAGTACTAATTCCACTTTAAAATGTTCACGACGTTGCCAAAAATGTAAAACTGGACGTGCTGATTAGAATTCGACAAAAAGGGTTACAGGAGCCATTCTTGAGATACAAACCCATAAATCTGAAATAAAGGGTGTTTGAAATGGGTTATTCTTTTGTAATAGTAATCGTTAACGTCACAAACTTGCTTAGGAGGGGGGTGGCCACATGCCGGATCGAGCGGTCCGGGTTTGAGCCCTGGCCTGGGGCCGCCTTGCGTTGTGTTCTTGGGCAGGTCATTTTACTCTCACAGTGCCTCTCTCCACCCAGGTGTATAAATGGGTACCGGCAAACTTAATGCTGGGGGTAACCCCGCGATAGCCTGGCATCCAATCCAGAGGGGAGTAGAAATACCCCCAGTCGCTTCATGCTGCAGAAACCGGGATAAACTCCGGCCTGATGAGCCACTAGGCTCGTATTTAGAGTGAACTCTACTTTACAACTAGAAACGTATCTTTATCCATCGAAAGAGAAATTCTGAAAAATCTTAAATGTGCAAACCGTTATGAGCTGCTGCGTACATAAGTACAATGCGAAAACAAACCATGCCTCTGTGGGATTCATCTCGTCATAGAGATAAAATATTCTAAACTAGTAATAGTTATCACTAAAGCTGCCCCCGCTTTCTTTTATTTCTGCTCATTGAAACAATAATATTGAACGTTATTGTTCTAGTCGGATACTAAAAAAAAACAATTGTCTTGATATGAACTTTTTTTTATATAAGAATATATTTTGATGTGACATCTTGGCCTCGCTACGAAAAGTGGTGTCCAGAGCACATGCACAATGTGCTGAACGCGATCCAGATCCAGAAACCAAACACTTGTACTTGATAGCCTAATAAATTCTAAACTAGTAATAGTTCACACTAAATCTGCCCCCGCTTCTATTTTATCCGTCAAGGATATAAAATTGTTATAAAAATTCCACTGCGTTAAAGGAAAGTATTATTGTATGAACTGAATTTTTTTTATTTTTTGTAAACTATATCACTCATACTGTTCAAGTAACTTAGGCATCTTATCATAAATATGATCCAAAGACAACAAATAAGTTAACACAACGAACACATTCTGTATGAACTCATTCTATTACATGATACTCTTTACATAATACTCTCACGAAGTGCATTCTAGAAAGAATATCAAACCACTCTGTTGTTCTAATTTGATACTGAAACAAATCATTTGTCTTGATAAACGAGGACTCTACGAGCAAACGTATCTCGAAAGCAGAACAGAAGTCGAGATTTATTTTCCCAGATGTAAACAGAAGTATCGTGTTGCAGTCGCCTTTTATGCAAATTAAGTCAAGCTTTTTGTCCTCAATGAAAACGCCGCAAAACATTAACTTTTACATTTGGATCCCTGCCAGTCAACCCAGCCATCACATGGGCTCTACGCCACGTAAGATTACTCAGTAAAAATAAGCGATCCAAATAAACGTGATCTTTATAATGTGGTGTTTGGGTCGAGTCTGTCGACCCCGTTGCTGATTTGTCTCCGACAGATCAACTTCTGTACCAAAAAGTTCAATCCGGTACTGCTGGTATCCGGTCGTTTCGATACAAGTCGTATCGAAACGACTTTACATTTGTATCGAAACGACTTGTATCGAAACGACTTTGTATCAAAACAACCGTAAACCGTACTGCTGAATAACCATTTTGGCAAGATCCTCTCCTCCTCGTGCAGCAAATAATATCTTCCTCAGTCGATCTCCTCCTCGTGTTCGTGGTTGCAAGAATTACCCATGTAGCATTGCCTTGCGAGCTGACTGAAAAATTAACCGGGACCACCGTGCGCGCCTAGTTTCGTCAAATCGGGATTGATTCGCATACTACACCAATATTTCACACATTCTTTATACGTATACGCGGGGAAGACTATAATGCCTCCTCGGGTTTTGGCCTCTGGGCCAAAACCCTGCGGGGGCAATAAAACGAAAATGCCATAAGCTATAATGTAAGAATAATACAAGAATATTTTCAGCCTAAAATCGGCAGAAAAATAAGAATATTCAGTCTGGGCCGGAAAAATAACATCCTTAGAAAAGAAAAGAGTGTACGAGCAAACGTATCTTGAAAGCACAACAGAGGTGAAATGTAAACAAAAGTATCGCGTTACAGTCGCCATATATGCAAATTAGAGTCAAGCTTTTGTCCTCAATGAAAACGCCGCAAAACATTTACATTTGGATCCCTGCCGTAAGATTACTCAGTGAAAATAAGCCATCCAAATAAACGAGATGCAAAGGTATATTTCAAACTTTATTCCTCCAGAGCTAACATTTGAGAGAACCTAAAACATATCTTGCAATATCAAGAGAAAAAAACTGGCAAAAAAAAACAGAGGTGTCAAACTCTGCAAATTACAAGCGGATAACAGCGGAAGCCACACAGAAATATGACCTCTAACGGCTTTACTCTGACGAAATGTCTTCCTGAAAACACAGGATTAGTGCTTAGCGAAATATTCAAAGATCCTCCGATCGTACCATACAAAAGGGGCAAAACTTCCTAAGCGGCTACTACACGTGAATGGGAGTCGCGCAGGCCTGTCACCTTATTGTTATCCTTGGGTAATTCTGACGATCGGAAGGTACTATACTGATTTAGCTATTTAGTCGCAAATGAACCACACTGGCCTCGAATTTCGATCTAGTATACTTCAGGACTCTCTGAGCTGTTTTTTCCCCAAAATCCATCTTCAGGATCTCTGAAAGCGTTTTCAATTTGTTTTAGATCATAATCTCGGCCATTTCGAAGCGAGCTAATTTAATCGAGCTGAAATAGTAATGGAGGCCGGCAAATACAAACGCTTTTCAGGGACGCTTGAACTCGAGATCTAAACCAAGGACAAAGCTCGTGGCAAAGACGCCGATCCCGCAAGTCCTCGCGCCCGTGTCCCTTTGCTGGCCTCCCATGAGCGTTTGCGGGAAAAACGTCGATCCCTTGCGGGCGTGCAAGCGATCAAATCGAGATTTTTTGCGGCTATATACCGGAAATACCTACATTCTCTCTTCTTCTCTCTCTATTACGCGGGGAGTCCTAAGGTGCCTCCTCGGGTTTTTGGCCCTCTGGGGCCAAAAACCCTGCGGGGGCAAAAAGCTGAAAGACTAAGTTCACCCCATGAAATGTCTCCATCTTCTAAATATAACCTTTTGCAATGAAACGAGGTAAATGGATAAACAT
>JAHPZR010042230.1:17500-20000 GCA_019787425.1 Platygyra sinensis | reverse complement strand
GTAATGGAAAACAATATAATTTTTGCATAATTTTGCATTGTTGTTAGGAAATAAATCTAAAACGTGAAGAACATTACAATTTCATCCACAAAATGTGTTTTTTTCGGATTACGCAGCCAAATATGTCATGTCTTATTGATGGGAGGGGGGGTGGGTCATGTGATTTTCAGCCTCTATTTAGGGGTGGGTCACTCAGTTTTGTGCCAAATGGAAGGGGTGGGTCATCTGTTTTCTAACCACCACATTTCGAAATGCTCCGGCCCACCCCCCCCCCCCCCTGTACTTTTTGACCAGTCCCTTAACCCGTTTTAGCTGGTGGAAGGGTCCGGTGTGGACACAAAGTGCCAGCACGGATTTTAAACTTAACTTGATTCGATCTATAGCGGCGAAACTTTCTTACTTTTCAGAAAACTATACAGGGAGCATTTTGGTGTGTTAATTGTTTGGTTATGTGACTTGAAGTTTTTGCGGCAAGCAAGCATGTTTTTAAAGGGTCCTAGAAGTTATGTTTCTTTTGAGCCTTCGCAGCCGAAACAAAACACATGCGCGCAGAATCCAACCAGCTACAGAGGCTGATACCAACCAACCAGCTACAGAGGCTGATACCAACTCTGTATTATCAATACAATTTCGCTGCCTCTTGAATTAAGGCTGTTGAATTGAAAGGAGGGTGTGATAATAATTAAAATGACAAGAGTTTACACGGTTGGCGTTAGCAAAACAAATAAGGAATCATTTTCCTTGAGAGGAGCACGTAATTGCTATTTAAGAGGTAATGTCCACTAGGACCGAGCCATATCAAAAATATGTGGCACATGATGAAAAATCAAAATTTTTCATATTCTTCCCAAAGATAGCCTATGGTAAGCCTAGAGACGTGGTGTGATTTTTTTCTTGAAATATTTTTTTAAACCCGCTAAAAAATCAAAAATCCGTTGTGGTCCCACATCTGGTCAAAAACACGCAAAATTCAGTGACTAATACCTTATCATGAACTTCGCTCTGTTTAATCGCCATCAAAATGATACTCCAGTTTGAGCCTGGAAATTTATTTTTGAGGAGTTTACAAGTCACAGGGGCACCCAAGGAGAATATAGTTCAAAACCACTAAAACATAGCATTGCTGAAAGTATTTTGGTATTTAACGGTAGATATAGGCATATTTTTATCCCCTAAAAATTTTTCATCTGTTCGGATTTCCTAGCTCAAAGTCTAGTGATCCGAAAATTACAGGGATCAAAACTTACCTTTTCGAAAATTTCAGCCAGAAAAAAGGCCCCCGAAAATTATAGGTGACCTTTTTAGGGTAAAAATCCGTTAAAAATAGGCAATTATACCATATTTTAGATGTTCGAAAATCTTAGGAGAAGCAGGCAAGCAAGAAATTTTACAAAAAAATGTTCCGAAAATTCTAGATCTCAAATCGTCTTCCGAACAGATATATTTCCGAAAATTGTCGTTGGGTGCCCCTGAAGTCATTTGAGGCCAATTATACTTCTGTGGGTTAATTTTCAAGGTCACGAAGAGCCGCTTAAAATCACCAAAATTCACTTCCTAAAAATTCTTAATTATGCACACTTTTTCAATCGGCAAATTCGCTACCCGGTAAAACACCAAAACACCTAAGATTGTGACGTTTCGAAAGACAAAATGTCAGTGTAAAAGCTGGTATAAAAATTATTTTCGGGCTTTACATCAGCGCTGAGTACTAACGCTGTCAAAATCGTGATAATCACAACACTAACCTGCTAGAAACGAAAACAATAGGCAAGCGTCTGGGATTCGATAATCAAAAGGAACCTGAAAATGTCTTCTTGTATTTGATTTCCTCGGTATTTGGACTTAAACTATGGCAGAAAAGTCATGTTTAAGCTTACCTTCTGTGAAACATTACATTTAAGTACTGGCATATTCAGAATCCTACAAGCACGATAACCATTGCGGCGCGTGGTGTTCGGGGAAGTACATCATTTTCTCATTGACATTCAACCAATGAATCCGAGAAAATCCAGCACCTTTCTGTCCCGTGTTCTAAAACAGCAATCCATAAAAGTAGTGAAGCCTTCTAGGGTCAGTCTCTTGCTTGTAAAGAGAAAACCTTATGTTCTCTTCTCGTCGAAATGTAAATATGGCGTTTGATGTTGGACTTCATTTCTATGTCACGAAATGGTCAATTGATGGGATTTTGTCACGCATTGCCAAAAAACTGAATCAAGAGATTTAATAAGACGTTCAAAGCGAACAATTTTTGTGCCTAGTGCTCGTAGAGCTCAAGGCACCATGTTATCGTGCATACGTGTGCGTCCGTAACACTTGCCGTTCGTGTAATATTTCATGAAGTGTCCCCTTTCACTTTTTGTGCCTAGTACACGAGGAGGCCTAGTGCTCATTGAGCTCAATCGTGTATACGTTTGTGTCCGTAACACGGGTTTTTGCGCCTAGTGCTCGTAGAGCCCAAGGCACCATGTTATCGTGCACACGTGTGTGTCCGTAACTCGGG
>JAHPZR010042230.1:0-12500 GCA_019787425.1 Platygyra sinensis | reverse complement strand
AGGCTATCTCTGGGAAGAATATGAAAAATTTTGATTTTTCATCATGTGCCACGACTGGCTCGGTCCTAGTGGACATTCCCTCTTAAGTTGTTTATTATATGGCAAACAAAACGGTTCTAAAGAAAGAAAAAAATGTAAATTCAAGGGGAAGTCGTTACATCACATCCGGTGATGCGCGCGCTTAACTATTCATTCATCTTTTCAAATCAATTCAACGAAATGACGCGTACTCCGTCAAGAAAATAAATTTATTTTTGGAAAACAATAATCAATATGGCCGCAAAAAGTATTTTAGTACAGTTGTGTTACTATATGACGAGGGAATTTTCATCGACATTCCCAAGAAGCAACCGCCAAACGTCAATTCCAACAGAAAAGTGCTTCAAACTTGCTCAAAAGCCGTGCGGCGTGTCGGTAAGAGAAAATACAATTTGAACGGAATCAGCACTACTCTTCGTCGTCACTTTCGATGAAAACTCTTCGCCTTTTCTGAGTTTCTTGGATTACTGTTACTGGCCCGTTAAAGATCTTGAACTGGCGCTCAGAGATGCTGCGAATGTCCACACAGGAAAAAAAAAACACTCGGCTGTTTAAATCTGATGGTCCTTGAAGATGTTTAAACTGGCTTTTGTTACAGCAAGAGAATTTGTTGATGTTGACTGCTGTACCGCTCTGGTGTCACCAATTGCCACTTTGAATGGTGAAAGAACAGTGGAAGGCCGGGAGACCTGCCTTCGGAAAGGAACCTGTCATGTATACTTCGCTGCAAAACCGCTAAAACCGGACAGGGTGTCAGGTTCATAATCGTCGCCATTTGTTTTCCGATATCTTAAAAAAACTTTGCCAAAAAATGGTCAAGGACAGCAGCCGGTAAGTCCAAAACTTCTACTATGCTTCCTTTGTTTATTGACGACAAAATCGCTGAAATGTTTTCATTTTACTGGCAGTTGTCCTTTCCTTTCGAGGTTTTGCTTTTTGATGTAGGTCTTATGAACATTTCAATTTCTTCCTGACCAATTAACTCGTTCGTAATTTGCCGAAGTAACTTTATTTTTTCCTTAAAAAGTAATACAATTAACTCTCTGAATGTTAATCGTCACTCGTCGTCTTGTATCACAACGATTTTCAATGTAAATAAAGCAAATGTGGTCTAGCTTTGGATAACCTTTCGTGTTTTTTCTTTTCCTAATTTGCATAATCCGTAATCCGCCCGTAGGCATTACGGGAGAATAATGCCCTGTCGTTAAGCTGCAATTAGCCAATCAGAGCGCGCGTTATATCGGCTACAAACACTAGCCATATAAAGTAATAACTTTCTAGAAGGGCACCTTCACTAATGTTGAATGTGCCCTGTCCTTGTCATTTCATCGTCAACTTCTTCACCTACACCACCCCACAAGCTTCCAGCTTTTATACATATCTTGTATAAATAAAAGTAACCTACCTACCTACCTACCTACCTACTCGTGAAATACCTTCCCATCAAAAGCACTTGCTGGAATAACAATTCGCCCAAGGATACAAAAGAAAAACATAAACTTAAACTGTTAGTACATAAATATATTGTTGTTTACAATCCATAATTACAATCTATCTTCCTTTAATGAAGAACTAAAAGACGTAAGCTTAGTTAGTATTGCTGTGTTGCTTTACTAAATTGGGGAGAACTGACTTCGTTGATAGCCTGTTACTGGTATCTGCTTTGCTGATGCATGGATTGAGTTCTGCATGTTTACAGGGTTATTATGTATAGACCATCCCTAAGCTCGGAGAGATCTCATCCTTTGGTAGTTCTAAGGGGTAAGGGTATAACATTGTTTCTGAAGGACTACAGAGAAAGGAACATCATCCATGGTAACTGGGGGTGTGGATATTAAATGGATTGGCACCTCCCCTTACCTCAGCATTCAATACTTTTCCCAAACCCTCAACTTTCTGGTAAGGCATGCCCCTAGAGAGAGACTCGTTTAAAGCGCCATCAACGCTAATAGTTTTCTTCTCTTGCATGTACCTTCAAAATCCCTGGCTATGCTCCCGTGAGGTTAGTCGGATGCCATAATTGCAGACATGAATAAAATTTTACAAAATGTTACCTCACCTTTCAACATGCCTTCCAAGCACTCGAGTTTGGAAGGCGCACACCCACAAATCACCTTCGGTTATTTCGCCAGGTATTTTAAGTGAAAAATCTGCAAACAGATGCCATTCTTTCTTCCGCCTATAATACGTCGACCCGTAGATGATACTAAAAGGTGGAGCAACAAAAAAACTCAACTGTACAAAAAAACTCAAGTCAAGCTTTTCTATTTTCCAACGGAGTGACGGCAAGGAAACATGACGTGGTTACTGAGATCCTTTATAACATAAAGTCCAAAGCAGCGACCAAATTTTCTTCTTTACGACAAAATGTGTGAAATATGATTTTTAAAGAAATTGAAAATTAAGAGCTTTTATTTATATCACGAAGCCCTCAAGTCGAGCCCAGCCTTTACCGCCCCTTGTGCTCTATCGCGCCTATGATAAACCAAAAATCCGCTCCCTTTTGGTTTGGAATTATAGACTCAAAATTAAAGGATGAAGCTTTTACTGAAAAGACCGCTCAAGGCCATGGTTACCGTTTCAAGGGGGAAAACTTTTACGGTAGCTTCCGTAACGTAGAATCCACTGCTCTTGGAGTTATGCATCAGTCATTGTTTTTTATCTTGTTATAGCCTGTCGCGACTGATATGCATGTAGACTTCCTGAAAAGTCCTTCTTCTTGTTTATTCAGTACCCGCCAGACTTCTTGCGACTTCGTCGCTCGCTCCGCCGCTTCGCGACCTAAACAAAGGCCGCTTCGCGGCCTAACATATGCTACCCTGAAATTCATGAGGTCGACTTGTGGCAAGTCTAATCTGCATGGCGAGGTGGCATGTAACTGTGTGTGAGTTTCCGGTCTTAAAGGCGACAAAATCTGATGCTTGTGAAAACAGTTGGCATGTTTTACAGAAATTGTCGTAGTGGAAAGAAAAGGAAAGGAAAACGGAATTTCCGTTTCTGAATTGTTGTTTTCAGAACCTGATGTTTGCGTTAACTACGGATATTTTATGTTGCCTAGCACGTGTCTCAGGTGAAGCAGAACGGTGTCCCAAAAAAGACAAAAGCCTTGAAAGAAGCAAAAGAGCTAAAAGCATTTGAATGATCAAATTAAAAGTTGCAAAAGCATAACGCGATCGGCACGAAGAACACGTAACAAAAAAGTTATTGTTACTGGTAATTCAACATTTGCCGCTTGACAGTCACTGTCACATTTTTGTCAACAGTGGCTCTTGGTTTTGGTTTGCTTGGAAATGGCGAATGAAAATAAGAACTAAAAACGGATTTTTTTTTTGAAAAACGGTAATTCTAAAACAAATTTTTTCTCCCATTTTGGCCGCGTGCGTTTCTTTCTCTCCCCATCGTTTACCGACATTAACTGGAATTGCCAGGAACAAGTGGCAACGAATGTATACGTACTTAAGTTCTAGGGGGGGGGGGGGGGGGGGACCGACAAGTTCATGCTAATATTTTTGCATCACGTTACCTATGGTCTCTACCATACACATACATTTGATCACGCTGAATCTAGTCTAGCAAGATTTGAAGTTTTGTAGTGACAAAAACAGACTGATTAAAGTAATTGAAACTATTAATTAATTCTACTAGTTACAGAGACAATCTACTGGCTTTGTCATCAGTTTCACTGATCCGTTCACAAGATCAAGCCGAACCACAGCACCAAATCCCACTAGATCAGCGCATTACAATTGTCTTGCCGTTCAAAGATCAGAGGTCGGTGACGCTGTACGAAAGGATCTCAGCGAACTCGGCAAGAAATTTGGTAGTGATTTGCGCCCAGTGTTTACTAGTAGAAAAATCATTGATGACATCAAAGGTGTGGAGGCCAAACCTCCCCTGATTAACCAACATTGCGTTGTTTATAAATTTTCATGTGATCTGTGCGATACAGATTGTCGGATACACATCCCGACACCTCTTTCAACGCATCGCCGAACATAAACATTCTGCTATTGGTAAACACTTGAAAGAAGAACGCAGGCTGCAACCGACTAACCTACAAGACCAGTTTACAGTCCTAAAGAAATGCCGCACAAAGTTTGACTGTCTAACAGGAGATGCTGTTCATCAGGAACATAAAACCAAAACTTAACACGCAATCGGATTCTGTTAGCGCCAAACTTTTTACAAAACAATTGAATACTTAAATACCCTTTTCAATTCCCTAGATATTTTTACACTTCTACTACTACTATATATACAATCAATTCTATCATGTAATGATGACATGGAGTCATCGAAACGTCGTTCAATTTTTATATCGCTTATAGGATTTATTTTAAAGTTTCTTTATTTTGTTTTAGTAAGTGGCGCGTTATCATTCTCTCTTGGTGTGGCCAAATAAATCACAAAAAAACCTTGTGTTAAAGAATGTGGAATTGAGCCCGTTACTTAGTTTACCCCAACAGAAAGCTGTACTTCGATTAAGAGACTCCATTGTCTCATTCTGCTCACATCCTCTTGTTAGCCATTAGTATTTGGGGCAAAACATAGATATTTGATTCCATGTCTTTTAACTGAATGATCTTTACTTATTCTAATCATCCTTGTCTACAATAAACGTACATGCAAGTCAAAACAGATGTTTGGAAACAAGCTACGGTACTAAAAATATCACTAGTTGCTTAGCGAACACGCATCCTCACAGATCTTGACGGATCAGAGATACTCCGTACATTACCCGGCCGCTGTGCGTCGGACACATACAAATTGCGGCCCATAGCGTTCTGGTCTTATTTTAGTCGAGAGATTGATTTTAATTAATTAGGCAGTTTATCGAAATGGACAAAAAGGTCGTATCTCTAAAGTAACCATTTCTCTGGGCGTTCTTTCTTGTTATATCTGTTCCTTTTCAAGCTTATCGCAACACTTGAAACCCGTGAACCTCGCAGCGCTTGAAACCATTGCAACGTTTGCAACACTTGCAACGCTTGAAACTCTTGCAACCCTCGCAACGCTTGCAACGCTTGAAACCCTTGCAACCCTCGCAACGCTTGAAACCCTCTCAACGCTTGGAACACTTACAACGCTTGAAACCCTCTCAACGCTTGGAACACTTACAACGCTTGAAACCCTTGCAACGCTTAGAACACTTACAACGCTTGAAACCCTCGCAACGCTTGAACACTTACAACGCTTGAAACCCTCGCAACGCTTGAAACTCTCACAACGCTTGAAACCCTCGCAACGCTAGGAACACTTACAACGCTTGAAACCCTCGCAACGCTTGGAACTCTTACAACGCTTGAAACCCTTGCAACCCTCGCAACGCTTGCAACGCTTGAAACCCTTGCAACCCTCGCAACGCTTGAAACCCTCGCAACGCTTGGAACACTTACAACGCTTGAAACCCTCTCAACGCTTGGAACACTTACAACGCTTGAAACCCTCGCAACGCTTGGAACTCTTACAACGCTTGAAACCCTTGCAACCCTCGCAACGCTTGCAACGCTTGAAACCCTTGCAACCCTCGCAACGCTTGAAACCCTCGCAACGCTTGGAACACTTACAACGCTTGAAACCCTCTCAACGCTTGGAACACTTACAACGCTTGAAACCCTTGCAACGCTTGGAACACTTACAACGCTTGAAACCTTCGCAACGCTTAGAACACTTACAACGCTTGAAACCCTCGCAACGCTGGAAACACTTACAACGCTTGAAACCCTCTCAACGCTTGGAACACTTACAACGCTTGAAACCCTCGCAACGCTTGGAACTCTTACAACGCTTGAAACCCTTGCAACGCTCGCAACGCTTGCAACGCTTGAAACCCTTGCAACCCTCGCAACGCTTGAAACCCTCGCAACGCTTGGAACACTTACAACGCTTGAAACCTTCGCAACGCTTAGAAACACTTACAACGCTTGAAACCCTCGCAACGCTAGGAACACTTACAACGCTTGAAACCCTCTCAACGCTTGGAACACTTACAACGCTTGAAACCCTCGCAACGCTTGAAACTCTTACAACGCTTGAAACCCTTGCAACGCTCGCAACGCTTGCAACGCTTGAAACCCTTGCAACCCTCGCAACGCTTGAAACCCTCGCAACGCTTGGAACACCTTACAACGCTTGAAACCCTCTGCAACGCTTGGAACACTTGCAACGCTTGAAACCCTTGCAACGCTTGGAACACTTACAACGCTTGAAACCTTCGCAACGCTTAGAACACTTACAACGCTTGAAACCCTCGCAACGCTAGAACACTTGCAACGCTTGAAACCCTTGCAACCCTCGCAACGCTTGAAACCCTCGCAACGCTTGGAACACTTACAACGCTTGAAACCCTCGCAACGCTTGGAACACTTGACAACGCTTAAAACCCTTGGCAACCCTCGCAACGCTTGAAACCCTCTCAACGTTTGAAACACTTACAACGCTTGAGACCCTCTGCAACGCTTGAAACACTTGACAACGCTTGAAACCCTTGCAACGCTCGCAAACGCTTGAAACCCTCTCAACGCTTGGAACACTTACAACGCTTGAAACCCTTGCAACGCTTGAAAACTCATGAAACGCTTTGAAACCCTTGCAACGCTTTGAAACCCTTGAAACGCTTGAAACCCTAATTGAAACGCTTGAAACCCTTGAAACGCTTGAAACCCTTCAAAACGCTTTGAGACCCTTGAAACGCTTGAAACCCTTGCAACGCTTGAAACTCATGAAACGGTTGAAACCCTTGAAACGGTTGAAACCCTTGAAATGCTTGAAAACCCTTGAAAACGCTTGATAACTCATGAAAAACGCTTGAAACCCTTGAAAAAACGCTTGATGAAACCCTTGCAAACACTTGGAAACCCTTGCAACACTTGGAAACCCTGCAAAACGCTTGGAAACCCTTTGCAACGCTTGAAACTCAATGAAACTGGTGTGAAACCCTTGAAACGCTTGAAACCCTTGAAACCCTTGCAAACCACTTGAAACACTTGAAACGCATTGAAACCTTGAAACCCTTGAAAACTCATGAAACGCATGAAACCCATGAAACTCTTACAACCCTTGCAACGCTTGAATGAAACCCTTGAAACGGCTTGCAAACACTTGAAACCCTTGACAACACTTTAAAACTTCTGATACCCTCGCAACCCCGCCGGTCAAATACATGAAAAATAACCCCTTTGGGTGTTTTTCCCCAGGAAATACTTTACCTTTTTCTAACCGTACCTTATTTGAAAACGTGTTATCAACGTTATTTTGATAACTTGCTGTTTCTCTGCTTTTATACAAATCCACTGTAATAGAGATCAAGACTAAGTGTTCTACATTTCACATATGTTCATATCTCGAATTTTGGCCTTCTAAGGCTCTCCTTCTACCCCCCTTTCTACTCTCCCCCTTCTTCTTCTCTATTGGACACCATGGTCAGGCCGACTAACATTCATTTATACTACAATCAAATAACTATATCTTTATCTGGTCCAGCTACTCTACGTCGTACAAATACCTGCTTTTCCATTTAATTATTTTTTATAAAAATGATCATCTCTAGTGTGTCCGTTTTATAAATTTTAGGGTCGTGTTCTTCACACCGCCCCCCAAAAACCCCCCCCCCCCCCCCCCCCCCCCCCCCCCCGTCTCTAGGTCAGTGGCTGTCCTGTTACCGCATGATACTCTTGCCTTGGAAGCTGAACTGAAAAAGAGAGAATAGGAATGAGTTTCTTCATACACAGAACACGAGACTTATCCACCAAAATATTCTTGAACTTATTTATCCATGGGGGACAAGTGATGAGAAATTCCTCAGGGGTCGTGTAATTTCGGGACAGATCTAGGGAAGGGGGCCACAGGGCAGGGGGCACCAGGGCGCCACAGGGGCAGCAGGGCCCCCCCCCTTTATTTTGGTGGAACAAAGGAAGAAATGATCTGAAGGGATATAATGCCAGAAGGGGCCAGAGAAAAATCCAAGACCCCCTCCCCCCCCCCCCAACCTTGACTAAAGACAACTTAAATTAAATAAACCTAAAGTACCAATGTCAAAACAATTTTAAAACAGACATAAAAAATAATTAACAAAAGGAAATTAAGCCTATTAGCCCAATCAGAGCTAGGCGACCTCTGGATAGCTGCTTACATCACTCCAAGAGCGACCTTGCATGCACCGTCAACCACGAAAGCCTTCCCGGGAGGACCCGACGCTTGGCTTGTGATTTGAGAAGCTAGTTTAAAGCTGCGTTAGGATTCGGATCTATATGTTTCTGGTGGAGACAAACAATCGATTGCATCGAGCAATTTCTTTGGATTATTCATCGACGCTGACAATTGTTTACACTTTG
This sequence comes from Platygyra sinensis, assembly GCA_019787425.1. NCBI lineage: Eukaryota > Metazoa > Cnidaria > Anthozoa > Scleractinia > Merulinidae > Platygyra > Platygyra sinensis. The sequence continues at coordinate 4,128 of JAHPZR010042230.1, read as the reverse complement.
CTTTGGAAACACATCGGCGATTTATTTCACAAACGGTAACTCAGCCATTGGGACGATTTCCTCGGATATTGTTAATTAGAATTAAGAGTCAACTATCCTCAATTCCTTTCGAAGCGTCCAATGCAAAACTCAAATGTTCCTAAGAACATACGCTTTCATTAAGGACCATCTGCTCCTGCCTAGCCTTACTTCCAACAGTACCTAAACAGTGCTATATGCGCTTATTTGTGAATTTCAATACCACAATAGCCGTTTACGTCGATTCAGGCCTGCTTGCCCCTTTGGTCACGCATCTGTCTTTGTAGTCAGTGCACGGGAACAACGACTGTTTGGACCCATTGTAGCTATTAGCACAGAAAAGTTCATATTTTGACGAATCTGAAACATAACTGATTGAAATTACTGTCATTTGCTTTTCCCAAAAAGAGCTACAAATGAGAGGAACGATCATTAAACCCATTAGGCAAATTTTCTGAAAAAAAAAAAAAAACAAAAAAAAAAAAAAAAACCCCAACCAATCAGAGGAACTTTGGAGTCATTCAAATATTTAGTTGTTTAGCGTCACGTTCGATCTACCAAATATGCTGTTGATGGCTACGAGGCCCTATCTTAGGACAAACTTTAAATGTCGTGGGCTGTTTTTCTTTTTTGAGTGTCTGTGTGTGCGTGTGTTCAGGGTCTCTTTTGGGGGGGGGGGAAATTGAAGAGGCACTGAAAGAAACGTAAATAGCACTCGGATGCTAATGTTCAGAATTTTGAAGATCATCGAACGCTGAACCTCTTAAAGGCTTATTCAAAGGCTTCTTCCTCACCCCCCTTCCCCCCTTCAAGGACCTAATCCCAGTGCTTCCTCTCAGGCTGAAACAGGCAGATGGGCGGACAAAACAAATCGTTACATCGATTTCCCAAGGAAACATCATTCCTACAAATTACACCCAACACAATTACCCCATATACTGTTTACAACATCTATTTGACAGTTATGTCTTTGTCTTTGTTCAGAGCATGGCTTCAAAAGTCCTTACGAAAGTGGCCTGTTCAAGAAGTATTACGGAAAACAGATTGAACACTATCTCACAACTTGAAACAAACAGAGGCGAGAGATAAAAAACGCAATATACGACAGATTGGGCGGGCGAATATGAACGAGCCCCGGTAACTACTTAAAATAGGCGCATATATGGTACCAACCCTCCCGAGACCAATGCCAAAGGGTTGATCAGTCTGGGACGATGCGATATTTTAAGGCCGAGCAGTTTACTTCAAAAGTGGGAGAGCGGGGGGGGGCAGGGGGGATGCTCTTCCGCTCTTGAAGTTAAACTTTCGCCCGAAAATATCGCATCCTTCCGACCAGCAGCCCATGGGTACTCACGAGGATTACATGGGATTTATCAGCATAACACTCCGTCAACTACAAGACCAAAACTGCTTAATTAATTTTACCCTAGCCCCTCTCCGTGGTAGAATGTTTTGGGCAGGATGCTCCATTGCCCTCGCAATCTCCGATCAAATGTTTTTTTTTTTTCTTTTTCTGTCTCGACTGTGATTGGTGGAGTTGATGTGATGAAGCCAAAAACCCACCTCGGGGAATTTCTCGGTGATTTCTTCCTGAGTGGTATCTTCTCCTAGAAAGGATTTTCTTTAACCGTTTACTAGTCCATTTCAGGTTACAAACTGTGGACAGACAGGTCTGTGTCCTGATTAAATATTGGAAACACACAGGTGGCTAGTTAGGTGAGACAACGAGAAAGTCATACCACAACTTGTTTCCAGGATCCGCTCTTGCTACGCAGCTCGCGGGAGAACGAACGGGACATCGTAGGAATGAAGAGAGGCTATGGTAACTTGGGTCTGAAATCGTCAATAATTTTCGCGGCCGGTAGTTCAACAAACACACCTTCACACGTTATAGCTATACTGCGGCCACACAGGTTTCTCGATCGGCTTAGCTACGGGGACGCGCAGGGGGGGGGGGGGCCGGGCGGGTTGTGGGGGAAAATTCTATCCCGGTAACAATTATTTAGCGTGATATCGCGCCATATTCACTTGAACGTTGAAATGGAACTTAATTGCATTTATTGGTATACTCTCCGTACCGTTTGGATACTACAACCTTTGTGCATCACGAAAATAGTGCTAAGGGACATAGAGGTCGGAGCTTCCTGCTTCTTAAACACCTTTTGTTCTCCGATTATTCCCCCCCCCCCACCCACCCCCCTACACACGAACACACACGAATATGGATCTACGAGTAGCCCCATCGTTTCAACTTGATCGTCACTCGTAAAACGCAAAGCAACTTCGTAGGAGTGATCTAGTGTCTAAGCATGAAACAAATGACACATTTACGTACGTACATTGTACCCTTTCAGAGAGTTGTCAGTTGCAAGCGGGTGGAATCTACCACACGCCATCTTGCGAATCTTTCCATGCAACAGCCCAAAACAGGTCTTAAAGGACCAACCAAAAGCTCAATTAAAATCTATTGATGTGGGCTGACGGAACAGGGCTGATCGGTGTTGTAACTTCAACAAACAAACGGGCTACATAACCTACATGCTTCTGGATATTTCAACAAGGAAATCGTAAACGCAAGCCAAGAAGAAAAACGGTACAGAAGCTCATATGCGGACGCTTTGAACAAAGGACCAGCGGGACGCTTTGAGATTGCGGCAGGGGAGTTTGATGCATTGGTGCTGCCGCTGGTACCGATGTCTTGAGGACATATCCGCTCCTCGGCGCTGTGGAAATGATTAGAATAGTGAAGATAGGTAAGGTTTTATTGCTCGTAATATCGGGGTGATTTCTGTACAAGTACAAATAAAAGAGAAAAAGACAACAAAGAAAGTTGGCCCAAAACGGTTCTTTTATTTTTGTAGCAAGAAAACACAGGCGCATCAGAATGCCTACAGCATCCGTGTAAAAACGAACAAACTAACTTATACGAGATGTTTCTTTTTTCAGAAAGGCGGATGTTTATATTATGGTGTCAGCGTATCAAAAATCTTCTTCCCTGGTGAAAAATAGCGTAGGCAAAATCACAGACAATTAGGTCCCTAACTAGTCGTAAAGGTTTTGCGGCATTGAAGCCGGCGCGCACACTCTAAACCTGAAATTTCTTGGAGTACATGTACTCCCCAGGCCACTAACAACCTTATTTTCTTAACCAACATCCCCCTTTTCCTGCCCACGACCGACCCCTAGCCCGTCGGCCTGTAGCTGACATAACGGAGCCCCAGACCCATAGGTTTATCCGCTTGAGAAGGCATTCCATCCCTCTTATTTTGGCTCGGGTTTTTGTTTAGATTACGAACCCTGATTACGTTTCTGTTTCCGTATTGTTTCGCCCTAAATTAGTTTTCAGTTCAGTTTGTTTCATTTCATTGATATAGTCAGGGGGGTCTTATTCGTTTCAACAACATTCGGGAATGGCCAGCTGGTTTGATTACCAAGATAAGATTATCCGAGCTGGAGGACATCAGGAAACATGGGAAAAAGTCTCCAAAACTGTTTCAATACCATTTTTCAAGAGTGGATGGCATGCCAAAAAGAAACAATCGGTGTTCTGCCTATACAAAAGTGCTCGATGTTAGAATTTGACTGTGATTGTTATATCCGATACTATTCCTTTAGAAATACATTTTTGATTTTATTTAGAGGTCCTGACATGCAAAACAGGGCATCAGAGCAATTTCCTCGTGTTCTGAGTGCGTATTTTTGTATCCTACTTGTTATTTCATGACACTCGGAAGATATCAAAACACGACTCGCCTGAAATTACACGATGGATCAATAGGGACACTAGAAGTTCCATTCGCCAAATTCACTAGGGCCGATGTAGTTCATCTCCCGGGTCAAGCGCTCACTGAGTGATCAACAAGTTAACATAAAGACCTTACTATTTCTTGCAGAAAAACAGGTTTTCTTTTCCCTGCTTATGTCTTGCTGTAGACTTGTAGGTGTATTCAAACTCAAAACGTGAACAGAGAGAAGGGACAAAAATATAAGACAGAAACCTACGGGAAAAGATCCAAATGTGCTTGACGAAACAACCCAATATTCTCGGGTATATCTCGCCGGGTCAGCTTATCTGGAAGTTGAAAAAACACTGCCCAAGAATCAATAGGG
>JAHPZR010042229.1:5000-10000 GCA_019787425.1 Platygyra sinensis | reverse complement strand
AATAATCCGGTTTATCGCACATTTTACGAAACAAGCTTTAAACCTAAATTATTTACTGCTAACATTGAATGTAACGGTACAGTTATCAAACAGCCACAACAGAAAAGGCCATTCTAAATTCTCGCTCAATGGTGGCGACCTCGTGTTTTGGTTCACTTTCAACCTTGCTGTACATTTCCGACCTAAAATGGCACTGACGTTAGAAATTTTATCAGACTAAATGCAGACGTTACCTCGGAATAGCGCTGGCCACACACTTTTCCTCTTCTTCGCTAGTTTTAGGAGGTCTAAATCTGCACTCTGCCATTTGCTTTGCGAAGCAAAGTTTCGCTCAGAACTGACAAACAGCTAGGTAACAACGTGACATCAGCTGATGAATATTAAAAAATTGTGACAGCCCAGCAATTAGGTGTTAGGACCATGCACGTCATGCGCATTTTTTTGAGGATCATGCACATTTCAAGTCTCAAACATGATGAAAGTTGAATTGAGAAAGTTATTCAAATGGTAATTTAAACTAATTTTCTTTGTTGGAGAAGCAATTTCAAATTAAAACTAGTGCTTCGGGTTTCATCAGGTCTCCAAACGCGAGAAACAAAAAAACCACTCGGTTGGAAACCTGATGAAATCCTCCGCACTCGTTTTTGAAATTATTACTTTCCTACTTGGGTGCAAAATTCTTTTCAGGGATTAAAACACGGCAAATAAATTTATGACAGTTACTTCATTGTTGTTATTTAGACTAATTGATCGTCTAACTTTTAAAGTCAAAATAAATTATTTTCATGTGGCTGTTTCTATTTTGGTTTATAAGCGGTGGATCTGGACAGAAGAGTATTTCATCAAAACGTTTTCTGGCAAGAGGGGGGAAGGTAAATGAAGGTGTCACAGTTGTAAAGATACCCTCAATCTATTACTGGTTGCCAGTTGAGGGGACCAATTTTACCGTTGGCATTGTGGTAGCTGTTGACGATAAGGACGAAACACTAGGAATTCAAGCTATTCCTTCAGGTAAATAATATGTACTTATTGACTGAGTGGAGGGCCGGACGGGAAAATATTTGGCTCGAGGTCAGTACGTACGGACCGATCTCACTCAGTCAATAAGCATTTTATCATATGACCACTTTTTCGTTTCATTTTCATTTTTTTGGTGGAACGAGGCGGCGCCTGGGCCGTACGCATTTCTAGTAGGGCCGTACGCGTTTTTCCGGCCCTATCACTTGGACGCATACGGCCCTCACACGGGACCTTTTTTCTTATGGTTTTCCAAGGAAATTGCTCGCGGGGCCGTACAGATCATTTAAGAAATAGACCACAAGTTTCCACACGAGAAGAATTTGTAAAATAGAAAGTCTGCGAATTCAGAACATTCTTCTGGGGAACTGAGTGTGGGCTTGTACTTTCTAATGTAAAATACCTCATACAGGCGTAGATTAGCGGGGTCGTTTTCGCTCATAATAACCTTGACATCAACGCCTTTGTAAATGAGTATAAATTATTTACCTTTACTATATGGCTTGTGCTTGTAGCCGTGATATAACGCGCCTTCTGATTGGGTAATTCAAGGGAAATTTTCTGCCGTAATTTCCACGAGCCGATTACGGGCTTCCAAAGGCAAGGCAAACAGCCGCCATATGATAAACAACTTATTAACCTTGAACGTTCGGTGCGGAAAAAACTCAAACCTCGGCCTTGCCGTATTGGCCTTGTTATCGCCCGGTTAATACGGTAAGGTTTTGTGGCTTCATGTTTCGCTCTTCGTTAAACCCAAAGTGCTAAGCATAAAGAATATAAAGCCGCCCAAATGTTTATATTTCTTCTGGTGAAACCCCATTCTATTTAAGTGATAAATTTTCCAAAGTCGAAGCAAGAAATTTATACGGTATTAAGAACACTGAATTAAATATTTATTTACCATTACCGAAAACTGAGTTCATGAATAGGAGTTTTGCTTACGCTGGTCCTTAATTGTGGAATTCCTTGCCTAACTCACTCACTCACTGGCTGCCATAGCAACCCTTTTTTAGTTTAAAATATAGATAGGACCCTGCGCGCGCTCTGATTGGTCAAAAACCTATGTTTTATCAGAGTATAAAACATAGAAAAAGCGTGTTTTATTGTTTTGCGAGCGTAAAATCTATATTTTAAACCAAATGAAGAAGCCTAAGCCGTGTATAACACTGTGATAAAACACTCTGGTCATTTGAGAACACTCGAGAAATGACCAACGTGTTTTATCATAGTGTAATACACGGCTTAGGCTTCTTTATTTGTTAAAAAAGAGACATGGTATTTGTGTAAAATCAAGTAATTGAATTCGAGGACTGTGGATAGAAAGTTGTCGAAATATACAGATCAGGACACGTACTAAGTAGCTATAGTTTCATTGTTACATAATTCCCAAGATCATTTCTCAGACTTAACTGATTCTTTATTTTTTTTCATCGCATTTACAGGTTTTAAATTCTTGTATCATCGCTTGGACTTAATCAAACCTGATGAACCTTGTATTCACTTTTCAAGATATGCTGCAAAAGGTCAATAATAAATAATGTTAATATTATTACAGTTAGTAAATTGAGTTCGTAAGATGACTTGGGTAATTTAGGTAAAGATCAAGTCTGTACACGAGCCAAGTGGCCCATCAGGCTGGAGCTTCTGCATAAGCCCCCCCCCCCCCCCCCCCTCCTTCCCCCACCTCCACTGAGTAAAATTCTTGTCATTTGTAGTTTAAAGACAATTCTCTTGAGTAATTAGAAATTGTTATTACAGACTCGACTGTGGTGAAGTTTGGTGCAGAAGCGTTCAAAGATCCATACACATACCTCGGTTTAGATGAGACAGTCCCTGAAATAGAAGCCTATAGAAGATTTATGACAAGTACAAGCACGCCAAACCCCGGCTTTAAAGAAGGCATTCGGGACACAGTTGTAGCCACTCGAAAGGTCGAAGATATTTGGTTTCGGGAAAACATGGATTATACGAAGTATCTGGTTTGGAGATATGTTGGTACTGCTGATGGCGTGTTCAGAATGACGCCAGGAACCTCGCTGGCGAAATCGTACGACCCAAGGAAAAGACCATGGTAAAGTATCTACCTGTAAAGTGCCAACCAAATAATGCAAAAATAGGGCCTCTTCGTATGAGCCCGGTAAGCGGGCTGGTCAAGGCTCGGTTTCCGTGACGAACTTTGTTATTTGTTGATATGGGAAATTTCAGCCAAGTCGCACGCGGGACTCTGAAATCTTTTTTTTTTAACAATAACATTTTATTATTGTGAATTGTCTTTAATCCCCTGGCTCCGCAGGTAGCAGTGCTATTCGAGGCGGGCCAGGATAATGAGTAAAAGAAAAAAAAAAAGAAAATACACACTAAAAACTACAGTTAAATAAGATAAAAAAAACATAAGTAAATACGAATACAGATTAGGTTTACATAAACAGCTATGTAATTAACTGAGGTGGATAAATAAAACAAAAATGAAGAAGATAAGATAGGCGAAACAAAGCTGATAGCTACTGAGAGTGTTTTCTAATTTTTGAGATAATGGTTTCTAAGTCTTCATAAGAGTCTTCAGATTCTAAAATATTGAACAAAAGCATAAGAATTTTTCTTTTCCCTTTTCCAAGGAACATAAAGAAAAATTACCGTAGTTTGGTTTTTAAGTTCAACAACTTGCTCTAATAAGTATGGGTTATTGACCAAGTTTGTGCGGTCAAGATGGCTGGATATTGGTCAAGTTCTTTTTTTGCGTGTTTATGGACCGAGACGAAGTCGAGGTCCATAAACTCGCAAAAAAAAGAACGAGGCCAATATCCAGCCATCTTGACCGAACAAACTTGGTCAATAAAGGATTTATTATATGGCTTTTGGTGAAATTTTGCTTTCGGGATGCAGCGGGTAGTCCCGAGCGGGCAAGATGGCTCCATCTTGCCCGCTCGGGTAGCCAATCACAGCGCGCGATTTGGTTCATCTTGCCCGCTCACGGAGCTAGCCATATAATAATGCAAATTATAATATTATTTTTGAACGGTTATACATACCGACTTATTCAGCCAAGTCAAACTTGCTCTACCTAAATTCTAATTCTGATACTGTACATAAGTAACAAAGTAAGATATTGATATTATTTCACATACAAATATTGTTGTTTAGGTACCACACCGCGCTAAGCAACAAGGGATTGGTTGCCCTGTCTACCCCTTACATAGACGCATTTGGTGCAGGAGTGGTGATAACCGCTGCCCACACTATTTACCGTGGTGAGACAAACAGCCAACACACCACAGATGACAAAGTTATTGCCGTTATGGGTGCAGACTTTCCTTTATCATACTTCCAAAAGTGAGTCTGTTAGTTTTACTAGAAACATAGGTTAACCTTGATCCGGAACATGGCCATATAAAGTGAATTGCCAGTGAAAATCCAAATGTAGTTTCGTCAGGTCATCATTTTTACATTACCATTTATTACAATAAAGTTCTCATGTAATGCGCGCTCTTATTTGCTGAAACAGTGTGCTTTATCAGAGGAGAGAGTACAGGTTGATAACATTAAGCTGGCTTTCGAAATTCTTACTTCGGAATTTTGTCGAATTTGACTCAAATTAAACATCTTCAGACAAAAGCAATGTAAACGAGCTATTTGTCAGCAGTAAATATGGCTCCCGGAGACCATTGTTTAAAACAGCGGGGTTGAAACTGTACGAAAATAACAAGTTTTGCTAGATTCCGACAAAACAGGTAGCGAAATAAAAAAATTCTCAACCTAGAGAATTCTTCGATGAAAGGCAATAGATTACGAAGGACTGAGAATACCAATTTAGCTGTCACTGTTTATGATGAGAAGCTTTATCTTTATAAAAATGCTCAAACAACACTTAAATGCAGTGTAGTAACGTTTGCTTGTTCAGTAGCGAGGACTCTGGTCATCTCAGCGTAGTGAACCTCAACAATTACGTATCATCGCTCACCCGACGAATAATCAGTTAAAAGCTT
>JAHPZR010042228.1:0-17915 GCA_019787425.1 Platygyra sinensis | reverse complement strand
TCGCACTATTTTTTGTTCTAAATCGCACCTTTTTCTCAGCCAATGAGAATGGGACAGTAAAACAAAACAACCAATCAGATTTCAAGGTTAGTTTGATGTAACCAATAAAATTTTAGGAAAATGAATGACAAAAAGCCCCTATGTTGCGAATTTTGCAACTACAGGGCAAAACTTTGTTATTGTTGTCTTTTCTTTTTCAAGACAATTGACGAATTTAATTAATTACAGTTTCTGAATAATGATTACGAGCTCCTTCAGGCTGAAGACCTTCTTTACAAGACGTTTCCAACATTCAGTGTTCATTTTGACGAATATTTTGGCATTGTTTCTTCAACATTTGCTCAAGATTCGTGTGATACCTAGTTCAGCAAAACATAAACGAACGAAAACCACACAACAACAAATTCATAGCCATCTCAAGAAGGTACATGTTTCCAGGTTCGCGGTAGTTTCAAACGAAGCAATACAAGAGCTCAACTCTATCGCTGTGAATAACCATACGCAGTCTTTCGACCCGCTCCACAAAACAGTGAATGAACGCCATCTTGAAAAATATATCTTGAAACAAACGGCGCTGCACGAACTTGACAAGGTCCCAACTATAAAGTTGTAGGCAGAGATCACAAAAAGAAGCAGAGATACTAAAGAGCCTGAATCCCGTAAAATCATGCAGAATGCCTTTGAACGGTATTTAAAAGAGAAAACTATCCACAGCTGGGCATCGTGCAGTCGAGGGAGTTTCGCAACTCAAAAGAAAATTATCCATCGCAGAATTACACCGGTTGCACCCTCAAAATTCCTTCTCTAAAGACAACGAGAAGTCTCAGCCTCAACTACAAAAGAAAGGAAGGTCTTCCATCATTGATTCAGGCGAAGAAAATCGAACTTTGATACATGAAAGAGACTATTTTCGTTCTCACTTCAGAACTACTTGTTTGTTTGTTATGCTTGAATGAGATTTCGTCACATGACATCGTTTTGCATACTAAATGAATGCCAAAGCATTTCCGGTTCCGCTATTTCTAACAAACCTGCGCGGCTCGGCTTCGAACAATGCATCAAAATCTAAAATTTAAGGCCACAAAATTGTGCGATTTCAAAATGGATTTAATAAAGTGGTAATTGAACTTCGTGTCGTGCAATTTTGGCCTGAAATCATACTTGTGATTTCAAATCGAACTCGCGCTGCGCGCTCGTTCGATTTTGAAATCACGCGTATGATTCCAGACCAAATTGCACTCCACTCAGTTCAATTACCATTATAAATTGCACCAATTTGAGCCAATCAGATTACAGGGACCACCAGTGATTTCAAAATGGATTTAATAAAGAACTAAAAGCCTTTCTATTGTTTTTACATTGCTGTGGCAAAGTCTTAAAAATCAGACAAAATTTTAAGCTAAATTCTTTTCGCTTATCTCTTGCATACCATGCTGTACATTTACTGCCCGGAAGATATCACCTGAAGGTCGGTCCGTTAGATATTGTTTTACTATTTGGTAAACTATAATAACTGTTAACGATTAATTAGGGTTAATTAAACATTTTTTCGTTTGGGCGCGTGCAATATTTTCGCGGAAAAAGAGTTTAGTACTGTATAATCTCACCAAAATACATTAAAAAGTCCTATATAAATCATTATCCAGATATTAACATCTTTCCTCGATTTGATCTGCAGCATTCAAACGTGGAGTTTTTCGAAATTTAGCACTTCTATTTATCTACATTATTCATTTCCATTGTGAAGTTTCAAGAAGTTGACGCAACTGCTATTAAGATATAAAGATAACTGTTAACCCATTGACTCCTGTGCCGCCCGTAACCGCCCGTGACGAGCCTTGGCCATTCCACTTCTGACGTCATCTCTTTTGACCAAAATTGGCATCATCTACACTCAACTTCCGCAGGAGGAAAAGATCTTGGCAATGATGCCTAGATCAGAGTGATCGCCTAAATGGGCCTGAGATATGCACAAAAATGCTCAAAACGATGAGTGAAAAACTCAGAGCAAAATTTCCTGCCATTGCACCTAACTTCTCCATGGCAGAAAATTGGCCTCCTCGATGAACGCAACAATACAACTACAGTCAACATTTTCAAAGCCTACACGAAATACGAGCTAGATTTTTGATAAATGCTCACAGACATGCAATTAAGCATAAGCTTAATTAGTATAAATTTACCGTAGTCTATTGTGAATCTGTGAATTTGATTGGCTATATTACCGTTTTCTGTTTAACAATTAGATTATGAGCTCGAGATTTCTATCGCGTGATAGTTGACGAGGGCACAGCCCGAGTCAACTATGGCGAGATAGAAATCGAGAGCGAATAATCTAATTGTTTTAGTATAAATCTACTAGTCGTTCAAAACTTAATCTAAATCCTCTTCTCAACACTTTGAAAACGCCAAGAAACGGCCGTCATTTTGTTAACAAGCGCACACTGTTACGCTACTCAATATCTATCACATAATAGATAGTGAGTAGCGTAGCCAATCAGAGAACGGCATTCGTGATAGAACGCTAGTAGATTTATACTAACTGCTGATAGTAAACAGTTACGCATCAGTGCACATCGTGCATCACGTTTGAACCTGATGTAACATAATAAAACAGTTTTTTTTCTACGCGTTACGTGACATTTTTTACTTTTTATGCAATGAGACTACGGTAAATTTATACTAAAAAAATTAAACTACTCGCCCTCGTTTTCTACGAGCGATAGTCAACTCAGCTGCGCCTCGTTGACTATCTGCTCGTAAAAACCCCGGGCTCGTAGTCTAATTGTTGAATATTTGGGAAGATGGAAATGAGATGTGGTACCATGTCTGTTTGCATGTATAGGCTGAAGTCTTTCAATCCGATAAAAGCGAAGCCCACACGAAGGAGGCAGAAAATCCACTCGCACACGCCAACTAGCACCCAGTCTTCTCATTTGTTAGCTCTGCACTGGTACCCAGTCATCCTTATCACGGAATTCCTTTCGATCACGTGACTATCGTAAACAGACAAAATTCTTAGCTGCAAACTGATTGTGAGCTTCCCCCACAAAAAACGATTTTAATTTTTTCTTAAAAGGTATTAACCTTTCCTCCGACCTCATAGCGATAGGTAATGCATTCCACAAATTAGTTATTCGTATGAAGAAAGAGTTACAGAAAAGAGATTTTTGGTGTTTTTGTTACTATTGAGGAAAAATTAATTCTTATGTTAGTGTTGAAAATTCGAATGTTTAAAGTGGCAGGTAGTTTGTAGTCTAAACAGAACGCAGGGATATCGAAACAACAACAAGGTTATTTATTTCACACGAACGCAGTAATTCCACACAAGACTTCGCAACAAGCACACGCTAAGCTTGTAAACTATACTTCGACTTCCGTCACTCTTGTATAAACACACGATCTCCGCCAGATATCCACGTAACCTCTCTGTTACACTTCAACAAGCACGACCTCCGTCGACACTTTACATGCGACCTTCGTCACACTTCAATAAACACCACTGACTCACGAGATAATTCTCTCTAAACACTCCTGGGAAATAACCACCTAAGAACTACACCGATCCGCTTATATACTTTACAGCATAAGGTTCTAGAACTTTCCGGCTCTACTAAATAAAGTAACATTACAATATTAAACTATTTACAGCATCATTCGTAATCGACTTAAAAAAGAATTGCTGAATCACTGTGATTCGGTACTAATTAAATATGCACGAAAGTTCCAGACTAAATTAGCATACACGCGAACCTTCCAAGTCACGCAATAATTTTCGTAACAGTTAGCTGGGTTCACAGCTGGGGTCTAGCATTTAGCTTGCTTACGCAATTCCCATATCATACCAAGGATTGGATCAAGGACTATAACGTTTAACCCCGGTAAGTGTATGACTTCATTGCATGTACCATACAAGATTGACAATAGATTTGTGGATTACATAAACTGCAATTCCCCTTACAGCTGTCTGCAGAAATAGTTTTTCCTTCTTTACAGAAGTAGGTATAACCCCTAGATGGACTATGAAACAACCTATTCCTTGTCCCTTCTTTATTTTCAGACTTCAAGTTGTAATTCAGCTACCAAGTAAACCAGACAGAGTCTACAGATTCAATGATAAAACGAAACATATTTATGGAACCTAAAGGAGCACTGTCACAGGAGTTTTGCTGTTTTCAGCTTCATTCGTTGCTAAAATCTTTACCTGGTACCTTTACTCGTTCCCAAAATGCCCAAATGGACTAACAGAAACATATCAAACGAATGGTGGCTCAGAGAACAAACCATAATGAACTTCTGGCAATGTTTTCAAGGAATGGCTTTAGAATTTGAAAAAACTGGCAAGTTTTTTCAAATTTCAATCCATTTCCATCCTTGCCATGCTAAGTGCTAGGCAGCAATAAATGGTTTCGGTGTAGTGATAAAGTCCTAGATAACAAAACTGCATCATTATTTTTGGGTTTCCATTGATGCAGGAACATATTTCGGCAATGTAAAATGACGCTAAAATACCGTGACAGTGCCCCTTTAAATGTTCGAATTATCGTTAAGAAGGAAATTGCCAACGAAGTAACAGGTAATATGTCAAGGTACATACATACGTTTATTGTAACTCCCAAACTGGGCTTTTCAGTCACAATGTCTACAACATTAATATAGCCTAGAAATATCTACATAAATACAAAAAAACAAACTAATACAATGTAGTTAATGTACAAATAAGAGCAATAAAAGACGTATTCGTTAATTAAGTAAGGAGTGGCAAAAAAGGGTTAAAAGAATTCGTCAATGAGTAATTTTTACCACTAAGACGGCGCTTAAAATCACTAACATTCTCAGCCACTTGCAGGTCATTCGGAAGATTATTCCACAACTTGCATCCGCGGTACCTGAATGCGCGTTGCCCAGACGACAAAGGCATCGAGGGATGTGGAGAAGGTTACATGATCTAGTTACCCTACTATGAATACGAAAACGTGGAACAAACAATACATGTACCAATAATGGTACATCTCCAGAGCGTTTCCCTAAATTTTTCAACTTTGTCGATTACAATCCATCTAGGTGTATTCATTCCTAACCAGTCTTAGCCTTTTCAGGTCACTTAGCATCTGGATAATTTCCGTTGATTATTAAGAGTAAAACTTAAACATTATAAAAAGCGATTTAATACATGATGACATGTCCGCTTAAAAGCACCATAACTCGCAGTTTGATGTACTCAGTTTCTAATTTCTACTTTTTGTACGTTAATACCCTAACAAAAAAGACACTTCACACTCTCAGTTCTATCTAGACTAGACCTTATAATAAGGGTTATAAGGTGGCGCTGACGCCTGCACCGCAGGTGACATTGTTTGATCATAACTTGGTGGTGCCATGTCCATCCTGGTGGAGTGCACAGGAACACCAGGCTCCGGACCGTATGGAGGATATGCTGGAGTAGGCGCATTGTAAGACACTACGGCGGGCGGAGCAGGCACTGGTTGGACAGGTTGGTTCTTGGGTACCCTTTCTCTATTACTGCATTTGACTACTATAATTACTGCTACAATTATAACAGCTATTACTCCAATGACGATACCAGCAATGGCTCCACCCGACAATCCACCCTTGTCGTTATCATCATCTTGATCATCATCGGGGTCATATGGAGCATCACTGCTTCCAGGGGCTCTTGTGCCTGAAGAAATAAATAAATCCATTAGTTTATAATAACCAATCGCATCACAGCATGTGGTCCTAACAAGAGAATTCCTCTTAATAACGGACATTTTAAGCCACATGTCTCGTAACATTTGACTTGTCGTTATTATGTATGTATGTATGTATGTATGTATGTATGTATGTATGTATGTATGTATGTATGTATGTATGTATGTATGTATGTATGTATGTATGTATGTATGTATGTATGTATGTATGCAAATCTTTATTTAAACACGGAAAATCATCAGTTAAGCTTAAGTTAAAAACTAAAACTAATTACAACTGCTTTACATGATTGCCGTGTGGGAATCCGATATATCAGCTACTTTCTTGATATTTCACTTAAAATGCTCAACGGATGCAGCACTCGATCCATCCAGGTGTATAGGGTGCCTGTGAACTTAATGCTGGGGTAACCCTGTGATGGACTAGCATTCTTTGTATAGATAGTAGAAAATACTCCAAGTTGCTTCTTGCTGCAGAAACCAGGATAAGGTCTGAGCTCATGAGCCACTTGGCTCGCACGCAAACTTTAATAATTTACTGCCAATTTGCAGTAACATTCAAAGAGAACGCCGCCAATTCTCTCATATATGGCTTCCACCTTTTAGCAAAATATTCCGTCGTATTTCAAAAATCTTGATATGTACCAGTTTTCTAAACAAATAAAGCTATATCTCTTCTCTGAACAACTCGAAAATTCCATAAATTAACTAAGATTTTGAACATTTAATTCCTTTAAAAATTCACTGCTCATATGGTTCGGCCTGTCCGATCCCCTTGTGTTTGCACCTTATTTATTCGCCTCTTTCAGTCATTTAATCTCATTTTGTTTTGCACGTAAAAGGCAGGGGAATAACTCGAAAACCACAAAGTTCATTTATCCTCCTTGCTCAACTTAAAACATATTTATTTCTTAAGTTACTGTAGCCTTTTTGTCACTTTCTATGTAAATGTGTTTTAAGTATTTAGAGTGAATAAAGTTTTGTTGGTTGTGACCCTAAAGTCGCTGGATGAACCGTTACATCCGATGTTAGCAGTAAGACAGAACTGCTTCTTATACAAACTGAACAGTAAGGCATGAACTGCAACCTACCTTCCTTCCCGCCATAACAGGTGTTGATATCAGCGCAATATTTCTTAGAAAGTGGAGCGTCGTTAGAGTCTCTAACGCACCAAAAGCAACCCACGACTCCGTCACATGACCCTGAATCTGTCTTCTCGTTGCATTTTGGGTCAAAGCATTTCTCTAAGCCACTCACGGAAGGATCATTAACTTGCGCAGATGGAACGACTGTCGCGGGTACAGGACAAATAGAAGTGCTACGAAGGACGAGAAAAGTAAAAATACATCGTTTTCTGGGAACAGGGAGCAGCACCCCGTACCAATTGGTGGTTTGCAGCCGTTCAAAGACCGTGGCCGCCATGTTGGATGACAGGAACAGTAAACTTAGTTAATTACAAATACTTTGTTTATGGTCATCCAAAATGGCGGCGATAACGTCAGATGCAAACGATCCTTAAACACACCGCATACTGATATAACTCCCCCTTCCCATGACAAATGCTAACCCTGAGCTTCAAAACCTAACTGATATCACTAAAGGATCTTACGCTGGCGTTGCATGACGGAATTTCACCCTTTTTACCTAAATGTATACCGTTGACCCAACTGAAAGCCATTTAAACTGCCAGTACAGTGCTTCTTGGCAGATTTCAACTGATTTCCTTGTAATAATCTGTCAGTTCATTTCATTGAAATTTCTTTCCAGGTGTGCTCTTTGATCTGATCCGCATGTTGAAAATATTTTTCCTTTCTCAGGTATCATATCACGTGACAGTTCATGCTACTCCAGGTCTTGCACGTGTTCTAGTAACAAAGAATGCTCCAGTGTCCTGGGTTTGACTTGCCAGTGTCCATGCTCTTCACGACTTAACTTCCATTATTGTAGAAGCGAGTTTCCAGCAGCAAGTAAGAAAAGACAACAGTTTATTTATTTATTTTATTTATTTATTTCCACTCTATATTTAAAAAATACAGTCAGTCTCCACCCACAAATAGCAAAGGCTAATCGCGGTGGGCGGAGCAACACGCAGTCCGTGGTTAAAATTACAACATTCTTTGTACTGCGCCAGTCAGCAACGCGCGAGCTCAAAGTCGGTGGAGTTTTATACCAGTTACAAGATTATCAAGGTAAGAGAGTAAATCCCCATATAGGTCCTCTAACTAAGGTAATCCCTTTAAAGTTATTTTAGACATCGCACCCAGTTCTTCCGCGCATATTTCTCGCGCATTGCGTGGATGTTTTCGTGGAGGATCAGTTCATGTTTTGTTTCGTTTCGTTTCGAAGCAAACTAAAACCTCAAACGCTGTGGAGATGTCGTCTTCGATATTTTGATTACAAGCAAAGGAGCTTCGGCTCTCGGTATGTTCTAATACATTTCGAAACTTTAATGAAATTCAAATTAAAGACGGATGTACCCTGCAGAAACAATAACAACTGAATGAACGGCAGAACAATGTCTAGACAAACGAGTGCAAAGCAAACAAACGCGCAAACACAAGCTAGGCAACTGAACAAACAGATGGTCGAAAGTGCAGGCAGACATGCACTCGCTGCCCAAATAGCAAAAACCAGCTTAAAGTTGATTTCCAGTCCGTACTGCGCACTCTCGAGAGTTTGTTTTGGTTTGTTTTGCTTCATGTAAAATATCACAAAATGTAACCATTTCGCAACTACTTACATGAAGTAAATTCAAAGTTAAAAGCAACCGCCATTATGGATACGAACCGGTCGAAGCTTAATACTTCGTTCTTGCTCATATCACTTCATGAAACAACTTCACAGCTGTAAAAATCAATGAATCTGTTGGAAAAGGACTTTGAAAGGTCTCAAAGATAAGGCATGTGGTTCTTAACGAATAACATCGATTCGCATTCCATCGAGTGCGCCCGATAAACATTAGGGTTCTGAGACTGCGCAGTTCGGACTGGAAATCATCTTTAAGCGGCAACGGTAACAACGCCAAAGGCAATGTGGACGAAAAAATGACTCAATATTCAATCTACGAATCTCGCGAGAATTTGAATTCATTCAGTTTGTCTATACTGTCAGAAATATCCCAAACAGACTATGTAAGACAGATTCAAAACTCGAGAAGTAATTTTAAAAATTGGCCGTCGCATAGTTTACGCACTCTAAAATATGCAAAACATGGCTATTTCGCGTTGTTTATTTGTGAACTTTTGTAAACAGCGGCAAAGAAATGAACAAAGAATTATAACGCCGGTTACACAGCCATTGTACTCGTTGTCGTTGTCGTTGTCGTTGTCGTTGTCGTTGTCGTTGTCGTTGTCGTTGTCGTTGTCGTTGTCGTTGTCGTTGTCGTTGTCGTTGTCGTTGTCGTTGTCGTTGTCGTTGTCGTTGTCGTTGTCGTTGTCGTTGAAGTTTGCTTAATTTAATTCCCCAAACCCGTATGAATGACAAAATAACGAACAGCCAAACAGGCAGAAAAACAAAGGAAAGCCCGGCCATACAAAAAGGCGGCTGAGAGTGCAGGAGACATCTCTGGTATGAAACAAAATCAAAACAAAAAATGACTTTCCCGCCATTTTTTCTCAGATAGTATTCTATTTCATAACACTCCCATTCATACTCAGTTGAAATAAGGCATGGGAATAATGATTGACCAGCGGCCTAAGCCAAGCTGGAACAGCTTGGCTTAGGGAGGGGCAGTAGTGGTGCGACGCAAGCGATGGGGTGGGAGGGTGGGTCGTTCCCTTCCCCTCGTTCCGCTGGAAAACTGAGTGTGAGTGGAGTTAACCGTCCGCTCAGTATTTATAACACTGCTCTTACGTAATCATTACGAAATATTCTCACTTGGCCCGACTGGCTGCAATATTGAAGCATATTTCAAATTGCATATGATTAGGAGTGTTATGAATAGTTTCGAGAAAATAGGTTCGGCTGTCCACGCATCGCGCGAGTGACATCTTTGGAAGAACTGGGTACTATGTCTTAAAATAACTTAAAGTGGTACTGAGACCAAAAAAACAATTCTTTTTTTTTGGATTTCAAAACTATGTTAACTAAACACTAACTGACCCAAGTTTTAAGTTCTGATTTTAAAAAGGCACCTGTTTATTTTAACTGGAATTTTCTTATTTATCGGTCTGCCATTACTAACTTTAAAATCTTAAGAGAGCTGGGTCGAGGGGAAAATGACGTCAGAAACTCACTAGTTTAAGAATGCGATGCGTGTGTACCCGGCTGAATTAATATGCAGCACGGGAGTTTCGAGATTTTAGACTTTTAAACCCGTTTTTTGCGTTTACACGCTGAAATCTTAAGCTAGTGAGCAAATGACGTCATTTTCTCTAGATCCAACCCTCTGATGTCCTGTCGGTCAGTTTTGAACGTGAGTAATGGCGGACCGTGAAATCCAAAACTTACACCCAAAATAAACAGCCTTCGGACAAAACTCAAAGCTCAAAATTTTGCCAGTTAGGTGTTAAGCGAACACACTTTCAAAATCGAAAGAAAAAAAGGAAATGATTTTTTGATCATAGTACCACTTTAAGAATGATTACCTTAGTTAGAGGACCTATATTGGGGATTCACTCTCTTGCCTTGAAAATCTCTTGACCAGTAGTTATACTGTTGTAAATTCATCTCGCAAAGGTCTCCAAAAACAAAGTCACTTATTGAACCAGTTTGAAAAGTCACATCTTTGATCTATTAATGTTTTTAGGCTTGGCTGTTTTTTTGTCGCAGCTTTGAATGACGCCAGCGTAAGATCCTGTTAGTGATATCAGTTAGGTTTTGAAGCTCAGGGTTAGCATTTGTCATGGGAAGGGGGAGTTATATCAGTATGCGGTGTGTTTAAGGATCGTTTGCATCTGACGTTATCGCCGCCATTTTGGATGACCATAAACAAAGTATTTGTAATTAACTAAGTTTACTGTTCCTGTCATCCAACATGGCGGCCACGGTCTTTGAACGGCTGCAAACCACCAATTGGTACGGGGTGCTGCTCCCTGTTCCCAGAAAACGATGTATTTTTACTTTTCTCGTCCTTCGTAGCACTTCTATTTGTCCTGTACCCGCGACAGTCGTTCCATCTGCGCAAGTTAATGATCCTTCCGTGAGTGGCTTAGAGAAATGCTTTGACCCAAAATGCAACGAGAAGACAGATTCAGGGTCATGTGACGGAGTCGTGGGTTGCTTTTGGTGCGTTAGAGACTCTAACGACGCTCCACTTTCCAAGAAATATTGCGCTGATATCAACACCTGTTATGGCGGGAAGGAAGGTAGGTTGCAGTTCATGCCTTACTGTTCAGTTTGTATAAGAAGCAGTTCTGTCTTACTGCTAACATCGGATGTAACGGTTCATCCAGCGACTTTAGGGTCACAACCAACAAAACTTTATTCACTCTAAATACTTAAAAACATTTACATAGAAAGTGACAAAAAGGCTACAGTAACTTAAGAAATAAATATGTTTAAAGTTGAGCAAGGAGGATAAATGAACTTTGTGGTTTTCGAGTTATTCCCCTGCCTTTTACGTGCAAAACAAAATGAGATTAAATGACTGA
The DNA here is from genome assembly GCA_019787425.1 of Platygyra sinensis. Classification (NCBI taxonomy): domain Eukaryota; kingdom Metazoa; phylum Cnidaria; class Anthozoa; order Scleractinia; family Merulinidae; genus Platygyra; species Platygyra sinensis. The sequence continues at coordinate 6,610 of JAHPZR010042228.1, read as the reverse complement.
AAGAGGCGAATAAATAAGGTGCAAACACAAGGGGATCGGACAGGCCGAACCATATGAGCAGTGAATTTTTAAAGGAATTAAATGTTCAAAATCTTAGTTAATTTATGGAATTTTCGAGTTGTTCAGAGAAGAGATATAGCTTTATTTGTTTAGAAAACTGGTACATATCAAGATTTTTGAAATACGACGGAATATTTTGCTAAAAGGTGGAAGCCATATATGAGAGAATTGGCGGCGTTCTCTTTGAATGTTACTGCAAATTGGCAGTAAATTATTAAAGTTTGCGTGCGAGCCAAGTGGCTCATGAGCTCAGACCTTATCCTGGTTTCTGCAGCAAGAAGCAACTTGGAGTATTTTCTACTATCTATACAAAGAATGCTAGTCCATCACAGGGTTACCCCAGCATTAAGTTCACAGGCACCCTATACACCTGGATGGATCGAGTGCTGCATCCGTTGAGCATTTTAAGTGAAATATCAAGAAAGTAGCTGATATATCGGATTCCCACACGGCAATCATGTAAAGCAGTTGTAATTAGTTTTAGTTTTTAACTTAAGCTTAACTGATGATTTTCCGTGTTTAAATAAAGATTTGCATACATACATACATACATACATACATACATACATACATACATACATACATACATACATACATACATACATACATACATACATACATACATACATACATACATACATACATAATAACGACAAGTCAAATGTTACGAGACATGTGGCTTAAAATGTCCGTTATTAAGAGGAATTCTCTTGTTAGGACCACATGCTGTGATGCGATTGGTTATTATAAACTAATGGATTTATTTATTTCTTCAGGCACAAGAGCCCCTGGAAGCAGTGATGCTCCATATGACCCCGATGATGATCAAGATGATGATAACGACAAGGGTGGATTGTCGGGTGGAGCCATTGCTGGTATCGTCATTGGAGTAATAGCTGTTATAATTGTAGCAGTAATTATAGTAGTCAAATGCAGTAATAGAGAAAGGGTACCCAAGAACCAACCTGTCCAACCAGTGCCTGCTCCGCCCGCCGTAGTGTCTTACAATGCGCCTACTCCAGCATATCCTCCATACGGTCCGGAGCCTGGTGTTCCTGTGCACTCCACCAGGATGGACATGGCACCACCAAGTTATGATCAAACAATGTCACCTGCGGTGCAGGCGTCAGCGCCACCTTATAACCCTTATTATAAGGTCTAGTCTAGATAGAACTGAGAGTGTGAAGTGTCTTTTTTGTTAGGGTATTAACGTACAAAAAGTAGAAATTAGAAACTGAGTACATCAAACTGCGAGTTATGGTGCTTTTAAGCGGACATGTCATCATGTATTAAATCGCTTTTTATAATGTTTAAGTTTTACTCTTAATAATCAACGGAAATTATCCAGATGCTAAGTGACCTGAAAAGGCTAAGACTGGTTAGGAATGAATACACCTAGATGGATTGTAATCGACAAAGTTGAAAAATTTAGGGAAACGCTCTGGAGATGTACCATTATTGGTACATGTATTGTTTGTTCCACGTTTTCGTATTCATAGTAGGGTAACTAGATCATGTAACCTTCTCCACATCCCTCGATGCCTTTGTCGTCTGGGCAACGCGCATTCAGGTACCGCGGATGCAAGTTGTGGAATAATCTTCCGAATGACCTGCAAGTGGCTGAGAATGTTAGTGATTTTAAGCGCCGTCTTAGTGGTAAAAATTACTCATTGACGAATTCTTTTAACCCTTTTTTGCCACTCCTTACTTAATTAACGAATACGTCTTTTATTGCTCTTATTTGTACATTAACTACATTGTATTAGTTTGTTTTTTTGTATTTATGTAGATATTTCTAGGCTATATTAATGTTGTAGACATTGTGACTGAAAAGCCCAGTTTGGGAGTTACAATAAACGTATGTATGTACCTTGACATATTACCTGTTACTTCGTTGGCAATTTCCTTCTTAACGATAATTCGAACATTTAAAGGGGCACTGTCACGGTATTTTAGCGTCATTTTACATTGCCGAAATATGTTCCTGCATCAATGGAAACCCAAAAATAATGATGCAGTTTTGTTATCTAGGACTTTATCACTACACCGAAACCATTTATTGCTGCCTAGCACTTAGCATGGCAAGGATGGAAATGGATTGAAATTTGAAAAAACTTGCCAGTTTTTTCAAATTCTAAAGCCATTCCTTGAAAACATTGCCAGAAGTTCATTATGGTTTGTTCTCTGAGCCACCATTCGTTTGATATGTTTCTGTTAGTCCATTTGGGCATTTTGGGAACGAGTAAAGGTACCAGGTAAAGATTTTAGCAACGAATGAAGCTGAAAACAGCAAAACTCCTGTGACAGTGCTCCTTTAGGTTCCATAAATATGTTTCGTTTTATCATTGAATCTGTAGACTCTGTCTGGTTTACTTGGTAGCTGAATTACAACTTGAAGTCTGAAAATAAAGAAGGGACAAGGAATAGGTTGTTTCATAGTCCATCTAGGGGTTATACCTACTTCTGTAAAGAAGGAAAAACTATTTCTGCAGACAGCTGTAAGGGGAATTGCAGTTTATGTAATCCACAAATCTATTGTCAATCTTGTATGGTACATGCAATGAAGTCATACACTTACCGGGGTTAAACGTTATAGTCCTTGATCCAATCCTTGGTATGATATGGGAATTGCGTAAGCAAGCTAAATGCTAGACCCCAGCTGTGAACCCAGCTAACTGTTACGAAAAATTATTGCGTGACTTGGAAGGTTCGCGTGTATGCTAATTTAGTCTGGAACTTTCGTGCATATTTAATTAGTACCGAATCACAGTGATTCAGCAATTCTTTTTAAGTCGATTACGAATGATGCTGTAAATAGTTTAATATTGTAATGTTACTTTATTTAGTAGAGCCGGAAAGTTCTAGAACCTTATGCTGTAAAGTATATAAGCGGATCGGTGTAGTTCTTAGGTGGTTATTTCCCAGGAGTGTTTAGAGAGAATTATCTCGTGAGTCAGTGGTGTTTATTGAAGTGTGACGAAGGTCGCATGTAAAGTGTCGACGGAGGTCGTGCTTGTTGAAGTGTAACAGAGAGGTTACGTGGATATCTGGCGGAGATCGTGTGTTTATACAAGAGTGACGGAAGTCGAAGTATAGTTTACAAGCTTAGCGTGTGCTTGTTGCGAAGTCTTGTGTGGAATTACTGCGTTCGTGTGAAATAAATAACCTTGTTGTTGTTTCGATATCCCTGCGTTCTGTTTAGACTACAAACTACCTGCCACTTTAAACATTCGAATTTTCAACACTAACATAAGAATTAATTTTTCCTCAATAGTAACAAAAACACCAAAAATCTCTTTTCTGTAACTCTTTCTTCATACGAATAACTAATTTGTGGAATGCATTACCTATCGCTATGAGGTCGGAGGAAAGGTTAATACCTTTTAAGAAAAAATTAAAATCGTTTTTTGTGGGGGAAGCTCACAATCAGTTTGCAGCTAAGAATTTTGTCTGTTTACGATAGTCACGTGATCGAAAGGAATTCCGTGATAAGGATGACTGGGTACCAGTGCAGAGCTAACAAATGAGAAGACTGGGTGCTAGTTGGCGTGTGCGAGTGGATTTTCTGCCTCCTTCGTGTGGGCTTCGCTTTTATCGGATTGAAAGACTTCAGCCTATACATGCAAACAGACATGGTACCACATCTCATTTCCATCTTCCCAAATATTCAACAATTAGACTACGAGCCCGGGGTTTTTACGAGCAGATAGTCAACGAGGCGCAGCTGAGTTGACTATCGCTCGTAGAAAACGAGGGCGAGTAGTTTAATTTTTTTAGTATAAATTTACCGTAGTCTCATTGCATAAAAAGTAAAAAATGTCACGTAACGCGTAGAAAAAAAACTGTTTTATTATGTTACATCAGGTTCAAACGTGATGCACGATGTGCACTGATGCGTAACTGTTTACTATCAGCAGTTAGTATAAATCTACTAGCGTTCTATCACGAATGCCGTTCTCTGATTGGCTACGCTACTCACTATCTATTATGTGATAGATATTGAGTAGCGTAACAGTGTGCGCTTGTTAACAAAATGACGGCCGTTTCTTGGCGTTTTCAAAGTGTTGAGAAGAGGATTTAGATTAAGTTTTGAACGACTAGTAGATTTATACTAAAACAATTAGATTATTCGCTCTCGATTTCTATCTCGCCATAGTTGACTCGGGCTGTGCCCTCGTCAACTATCACGCGATAGAAATCTCGAGCTCATAATCTAATTGTTAAACAGAAAACGGTAATATAGCCAATCAAATTCACAGATTCACAATAGACTACGGTAAATTTATACTAATTAAGCTTATGCTTAATTGCATGTGTGTGAGCATTTATCAAAAATCTAGCTCGTATTTCGTGTAGGCTTTGAAAATGTTGACTGTAGTTGTATTGTTGCGTTCATCGAGGAGGCCAATTTTCTGCCATGGAGAAGTTAGGTGCAATGGCAGGAAATTTTGCTCTGAGTTTTTCACTCATCGTTTTGAGCATTTTTGTGCATATCTCAGGCCCATTTAGGCCGATCACTCTGATCTAGGCATCATTGCCAAGATCTTTTCCTCCTGCGGAAGTTGAGTGTAGATGATGCCAATTTTGGTCAAAAGAGATGACGTCAGAAGTGGAATGGCCAAGGCTCGTCACGGGCGGTTACGGGCGGCACAGGAGTCAATGGGTTAACAGTTATCTTTATATCTTAATAGCAGTTGCGTCAACTTCTTGAAACTTCACAATGGAAATGAATAATGTAGATAAATAGAAGTGCTAAATTTCGAAAAACTCCACGTTTGAATGCTGCAGATCAAATCGAGGAAAGATGTTAATATCTGGATAATGATTTATATAGGACTTTTTAATGTATTTTGGTGAGATTATACAGTACTAAACTCTTTTTCCGCGAAAATATTGCACGCGCCCAAACGAAAAAATGTTTAATTAACCCTAATTAATCGTTAACAGTTATTATAGTTTACCAAATAGTAAAACAATATCTAACGGACCGACCTTCAGGTGATATCTTCCGGGCAGTAAATGTACAGCATGGTATGCAAGAGATAAGCGAAAAGAATTTAGCTTAAAATTTTGTCTGATTTTTAAGACTTTGCCACAGCAATGTAAAAAACAATAGAAAGGCTTTTAGTTCTTTATTAAATCCATTTTGAAATCACTGGTGGTCCCTGTAATCTGATTGGCTCAAATTGGTGCAATTTATAATGGTAATTGAACTGAGTGGAGTGCAATTTGGTCTGGAATCATACGCGTGATTTCAAAATCGAACGAGCGCGCAGCGCGAGTTCGATTTGAAATCACAAGTATGATTTCAGGCCAAAATTGCACGACACGAAGTTCAATTACCACTTTATTAAATCCATTTTGAAATCGCACAATTTTGTGGCCTTAAATTTTAGATTTTGATGCATTGTTCGAAGCCGAGCCGCGCAGGTTTGTTAGAAATAGCGGAACCGGAAATGCTTTGGCATTCATTTAGTATGCAAAACGATGTCATGTGACGAAATCTCATTCAAGCATAACAAACAAACAAGTAGTTCTGAAGTGAGAACGAAAATAGTCTCTTTCATGTATCAAAGTTCGATTTTCTTCGCCTGAATCAATGATGGAAGACCTTCCTTTCTTTTGTAGTTGAGGCTGAGACTTCTCGTTGTCTTTAGAGAAGGAATTTGAGGGTGCAACCGGTGTAATTCTGCGATGGATAATTTTCTTTTGAGTTGCGAAACTCCCTCGACTGCACGATGCCCAGCTGTGGATAGTTTTCTCTTTTAAATACCGTTCAAAGGCATTCTGCATGATTTTACGGGATTCAGGCTCTTTAGTATCTCTGCTTCTTTTTGTGATCTCTGCCTACAACTTTATAGTTGGGACCTTGTCAAGTTCGTGCAGCGCCGTTTGTTTCAAGATATATTTTTCAAGATGGCGTTCATTCACTGTTTTGTGGAGCGGGTCGAAAGACTGCGTATGGTTATTCACAGCGATAGAGTTGAGCTCTTGTATTGCTTCGTTTGAAACTACCGCGAACCTGGAAACATGTACCTTCTTGAGATGGCTATGAATTTGTTGTTGTGTGGTTTTCGTTCGTTTATGTTTTGCTGAACTAGGTATCACACGAATCTTGAGCAAATGTTGAAGAAACAATGCCAAAATATTCGTCAAAATGAACACTGAATGTTGGAAACGTCTTGTAAAGAAGGTCTTCAGCCTGAAGGAGCTCGTAATCATTATTCAGAAACTGTAATTAATTAAATTCGTCAATTGTCTTGAAAAAGAAAAGACAACAATAACAAAGTTTTGCCCTGTAGTTGCAAAATTCGCAACATAGGGGCTTTTTGTCATTCATTTTCCTAAAATTTTATTGGTTACATCAAACTAACCTTGAAATCTGATTGGTTGTTTTGTTTTACTGTCCCATTCTCATTGGCTGAGAAAAAGGTGCGATTTAGAACAAAAAATAGTGCGATTCGTGAATAAATCGCACTCCTGAGAGCCAATCAGATTGCAAAGATAACCAGTGATTTCAAAATGGATTTAATAAATTCCCAAATTGCAC
>JAHPZR010042223.1:10000-12500 GCA_019787425.1 Platygyra sinensis | reverse complement strand
AGAATAAACGTCTCTTAGTTTTATCCTGGTCGTCCTTCATTTTATCACAGTGGTGCACCCCATCCGCGGCACATCACCCAGTAGCCTCTTATAAGGAAAGTCCCCCCCCCCCCCGCCCCCACCCCCCCCCACCCCCCCCCGCCCCCCACCCCACCCCCCCCCCCCCCCCTCCCCCCCCCCCCCCCCCCCCCCCCCCACCCCCTCCCCCCCCCCCCCCCCCCCCCCCCCCCCCCCCCCATCCCCCCCCCCCCCCCCCCCCCCCCCGCCCCCCCCCCCCGTCCACCCCCCCCCCCCCCCCCCCTCGGCCATAAAGTACATTGTGCTGTATATTTTATATCTCAAAACTGGAATTTCAACCTATGAATCACACGTTTCCAGTTCGTTTACAGCGAGTTGTCATCCCTTTTCGCTGAAATTTGGCAAGAGTGTTGCCAGATAATGTGGCAAAGAAACCGTCTCGGGGAATTTCCACTTTTGGCCTCCTTCGAAAGTAATGAGTATTTAAGCAAAGGTAATGCGTGTTTTTAAAAAAGTTAAAGTTTAACAGCGAATAAAAAAACAAACCAGACAAGTAATCAAAATTCCCCGACACCGTCTTTTTAGATCAAGGTGAGAAGAAAAACGTAGCGATGTCGCTCGCTTTCTCCCGTTAAAAGGGAGTTTTAGCAATGACGACGGCGACGGCGGGGACGACGCCTTGTAAAAAATGATTTTACATTTTTCCTTTGAATGTCGCAACTCTGTAAATCTGTTCAGTACGCGTATCGGTCTAAAAACTTGCTCAGGCTAAACATGCATCTTCAGCGTTTAATTAATTCCTAGAGAAGATACCATAAATTAGCTATTGCGGTTCGAGTTCTCCAAAATACATAGAACTTAGTCATTTCAAGTTGTTGGTTTGCAGAGGACGGCAAAGAAATGTACAAAGATTCAAAAACGCACGTGCACAGCTATTGTTCTACTCATTAAACCTTTTGTTTGGTGACTTTAATTTCCCGTCGCCGTCGCCGTCGTGGTTTGCTAAAACTCCTTAAATTCTGACTGGAAACGAACTCGCTATTTTAGGAAAGGGTTCTATTCTTGCTATAATCCAAGTAATAATCGGAATCTGCAATTAATAAGCTTTCAGAAAATATATACTTTATTGGGGGTTTTATGAAACGTGTGACCGTGAAGCAGCGACTACGCGAGGGTGTCTTTTGGGGTACACTCTTACGAAAAATTATTGCGTGACATGGAAGGTTCGTGTATATCCTAATTTGGTCTAGAAGTTTCGTGCATATTTAATTAGTATTGTATCACAGTGATTTAGCACTTTATTTTAGTCGTTTACGTCTGCTGCTGTAAATAGTTTAATGTCGTAATGTTACTATATTTAGTAGAGCCTGAAAGTCCTTGAACCTTATGCTGTAAAGTATATAAGCGAATCTGTGTAGGTTTTACGTTGTTTTTCCCAAGAGTGTTTAGAGAAAATTATCTCGTAAGTCAGTAGTGTTTATTGAAGTGCGACGAAAGCCGCGTGTGAAGTATCAACAGAGGTCGTGTTTGTTGAAGTGTCAAAAAAATGTCAAATGTTTGTTTATAGTGGTCATGCACTTAGCTACACCTAGCTAGTTCATAGGCATGCCACTCAAACTGAAGAAAACAAATATTTCAAATGAACATAACAGTGTAACAGAGGTTACGTGGATATCTGGCAGAGGCCGTGTTTTACAAGAGTGACGGAGGTCGAAGAATAATTTGCAAGCCAAGCGTGCGCTTGTTTTGAAGTTTTGTGTGGAATTACTACGTTCGCGTGGAATAAATAGCCTTGTTGTTGTTCCGACATACCTGCGTTCTGTTTAGGACCACAAACTACCTGCCACTTTAAACAACGAACTTGCAACATACACTGATACCTTAAGTATGATGTAGCTTTGTCAATAGTGCACTTTTTGTATTTGATTTTTGTACTTATTTAATTCTATTTATCTATGTCTGGATTTATGAAAACGGTGCTTAAGAGCTCTACCCTATAACCCTTATTTCACCTGGATTTCTCTGAACTCTAAGGTAGCCTCCTAGCCATGAAAACGGGGAGAAAAATAGAGACAGGACGGCAATGAAAGGAAGATAAACGGGTAAAAGAAGGAAGAAAGGACTGACTTCCCTTTTAATTTTTACATCTTCTCCTTTGGCGAGCATATGAAACGCCCGCTTAGTGTGTGATATCCATCCTTAAGCCTCGTTTTCAAAAATCCAGACATATTATATATTAATCTTTTTTAGAGGCATAGTTATGTAAATAGCTTTTTAATGTAACATACGAGATGTCATTTTATCTTTTGAACAATAAAGACCAGAGCCAATGCACCAACTTGGACCACTAGTCCCGCCGAGGTAGCTGGGGCAAGCGTGAAAACCAAGGCGGTAGAAAGCCACGCCCTGGTGAAAACTGGTGAGCCAAAGAAGGAGAGAGAGGCTTGGCGCGAGGAGCGAAAGCCTCACCATACTCCTCCCT
>JAHPZR010042223.1:0-5000 GCA_019787425.1 Platygyra sinensis | reverse complement strand
ATCCCTGCAAATGTCCTGATGTGCACCTCTAACGGAGTTTGGCCCAATTTTGACCAAATAAACATTTCTCACAGACGGCCATGTTCTGTCTGAATAGTTAATTTGCTAACTTGACAAAATGCTCCTGGGGGGGGGGGGGATATGACGAAAAGAGCTGAGAAATGGCCTGTAATTGGCTGATGATGACATCATCCGTTGACAACAATTGGCCGAGTGTGAGTTTGGGTCTGCTCACCGACAAAACTAAAAAATAAATAATTAAATAAACCAAAGAAAGAGCAAGAAACCGCCCAGCCTACGGCTGCGCGGTTTAAAAATCTATAAGAGCGTTTTCGAGAAAATACGAGTGAATTTTCAAGGTGTCAAAATGCAACAAAAGCAAAGTTGCTTTAAATGTTATTGAAAACTATGTCCACGATACTTGACTAAATGGCATTCTGGTCTTAAATGAATCTTCTAACATATAATTACCCCGAGTGAAAATCTCAGGGAGATCGCTTCGTTTGATTTTCAGAAACATTGGCGTGAATATCAGCTGGTGTAGGCCGTTATTTTGCATGTTATCAAAAATTGCCCCTAAAATTCTTAAATTGGGTGTGCATTTAAAACCACTCGATTAATTTTTTTTATACTTGACCCTCAATAAGATTAATCCATATTTAACGTAACACCGTAGTTTCAAATAAATTGCAGTATTTTAAGGCTGCTAATTTTAAGCGTCAACTCAGGAAAATATTGCGCGTATTTTCACTCATGTTTTGTTGTCTTCATTATAATTTTCTTTTTTCTCGAATAGCGAAGCGCGCGAAGTCTAAAAATAGAATGCAAATCACTGACTTCCCCGCGAGACTCAATCCACATAAGCTTGTTCTGAGGGAAATACAGGGAATATAAGCGAAATTTTTGTTTCACAGTTGTTTTAGGAACACCGGCTTTTTCCGTTAAAGAAATCTTCAAAATCATCCACCATTCCAGTTTGTTTGTCTGAGTCTTGTCTGAGTCATGACGTCACTCTCGCGCTTCGCTATTACTATACTATTGTACATTTCTGTATGTCACGAATTAATAAAACGCGCGATTGCTTTCCGGTAAATTTCCGAAGCATGCTAAAATATCCCGAGCTAGCGCTAGAATGCATATTTTATTACATAAACACCTATGAAATACCAGGATTTATTACATAAACACCTGTGAAATTCCAGGATTTCTCCTTTTACTAAAAGATCATATCTTCATCGCACGCAGTGAAGGTACTATTTTTATCTTTCACAAGTGAGGATATTGGTGTTGCCATAGTTACTAAAATGATCACCATTGCTATGGTTCCATAATCCCTGAAAAAAGTACTTAATATGTTGCTGTATGATCGAAACATCCTCGGTGCCTCCTCGGAAATCCCGGAAATCCTCGGAAATCTTCGATAATCTTCAGAAAATTTCCGAAAAATGTTCGGAAACGTTCACTTTACTTTCCGAACAATTTTGAAAAATCTTCGGAAATCTTCGGAAAGTGGTCGTTAATCTTCGGAAAATCGTCAAAGACGTCGTCATTAGTATGTTTATGTAATAAAGAGAATATAACATGCCCGCTTGTGGATATGAATGTTATCTTCTCGTGTTCAATTCGACATCTCACTCGTTCGCTGCGCTCACACGTGGGATATCGAGTTTAACACTCGAAGATAAAATTCATATCCACGCCCGGTCATGTAATATCCTCTATTTCTCCTTTTACTAAAAAATCATATGTTCATCGCAATGAAGATACTTTTTTTTATCCTTCACAAGTGAGGATATTGGTGTTGCCATAGTTACTAAAATGATCGCCATTGCTTTGGTTACATAATCCCTTAAAGAGTACTTAGATGTATTACTGTATGATCAAAACATCATTGGTCGCTCCTCGGAAATCTTCGAAAAATGTCCGAAAAATGTTTGGAAACGTTTGCCTTACCTTCGGAACAATTTTGAAAAAATCTTTGGAAATCTTCAGAAAGTGGTCGGAAATCTTCGGAAAATCGTCAAAAGCGTCGTCATTAGTATGTTTATGTAATAAACAGAATACTACATGCCCGCTTGTGGATATGAATTTTTTCTTCTTGTGTTCAACTCGACATCTCACTCGTTCGCTTCGCTCACTCGTGGGATATCAAGTTGAACACTCGAAGATAAAATACATATCCACGCGCGGTCATGTAATATCCTCTACATCTTCAATTGACAGCTGTCATATTATGAAACCCGCTGACCACTATCAAGTGACCATATCGCGCGCTCAGGTTAAGAGCTCATCAACGTGTTTTTTTTAAGTATACCGCTGATCAAATGCTAGATTTCGTTCGGATCGCGGACTCATACCAGGTTAACTTGTGGAAAACAGGGCAGGATTGTTCGGAAACCGGTTAACGCTAACCCAGGTTTTAAAGTTATAGTCTAGTCATTCTAAAGTTAGACCTTGAACTAATTGCAACAGAAAGTCCGTTTGCACCAAACAACTATTTAAATGAACCTAACCAACATATTAAAAGTTTACCAAAATCTACCCGGTGGAAAATCGTTAATTTACCGGAACATTTTCAACTAATTTGCATAATTTCAAAAGGGCTGCTTGTTTGTGTTTTTTAGAATGTTTAAAAAAGCGCAGCTGAAAATCAACGTCATGAAATAAGTTATTTAGTTGCTCTAACCAACAAAACAAAAATTCAGAAGAATCTATCTAAGAGAAACCCTCTCATTCGCTAAGAACTATTATGAATAATTTAAAAATGGCGGCTTGTCTGGTTTTTGAAACAATTTATTGGGAATTCGTTGTGAATTTAAAGTAAAAATAGCAACTTGGGTAAGCATAAATGCAAAACATCCACAACACTAAAAAAGTTATTTAACTCTTTTTTTTTTTTTTTGAAAGGCAAAGCCTTAGCGGCAAAAAAGTCATCTTATCACAGTTGCACTAGTAACATTGTACTAATAACTTGTGCTATTTCTGTTCTTTTAAGTGGAACATCCTCCACATTTAACACAACTTCGTAAAGAGTAATTTCCTCAAAAACATTTGCAACTGCAGATATTTAAATTGGCACTACTAATAACATTCTGTTATTTCAGTTCTTTACAGTGGAACTTCCTCCCCACTTAACACAACATCGAAAATAATAATTTCACATTTGCAACTGAACTAAGATAACTAAATTGTATTGTTTCTGTTCTCTATAGTGGCACTTAAAAGTCTTCATATTCTACACAACTTCAGAAATAATAATCTCATTTACACATTTGCCACTGAAGATAGCTAGATTGGTACTATTAAAAACATTGTACTAATTCTGTTCTTCACAGGGGAACAACCAACAAATCGTGGTAGGTACTGTAAACCTTGTGCTAGTCCAGCTCATTCAGGGGATCACCTACCACATTTAACAAACCATCAGAAAGGTTGGTGCTTGGGTTGGTACAGTTGACACCTCGGCACTCACTACACTGGCAAATGAACAAGGAATTCCAAATTTCCTACAGCTGCACCTCCGACTATCGCATCCTTGTTTACATGTGCATCTGATAACTTTCAAAATGTTGTCAGGAGCTGGAGGTTGACCAGTAGTGCGCGCATGAAGCCGGTCTTGAATTCTTAACCATCCCCAGTCTTCTGGATTTAAATTTTTCATTCTCCCATCCACTGTTGCACTTGAAGATACACTCGGGCACTGTGGTATCGCGGGCCTGCAGAAGTAGGGGAAAGGCTCTGGACTTGTACTGTGGTGTTGCTGGTGTCTACCTTCTCGCAAAAACGCCTATAGTGCAGCACATCTAAACCTTCGTTAGGTCGACCTCCATACAAACAGCACAAAGCTTTTTCACCAGCAGCAACAATTTCCTCCAAAGAAGATTGCCTGATGAAGGCATAGGCGGCCTCCTTAAATGCAGAATCACTCCTCAACTTGCGTAATGCGGCTCCTTTCCCAACACCATATAGCCTCGAGGTTGTATCAGAGCCAGAAACTGCATGCACGAAGGGCAATAAAAGGCACAGCTCAGTGCCCATTGCACCTTTTAGTCGATTAATGTGCCACACCTTGTGGTTCTTCTTTGCTGTCTGCTTCTTTTCCAATTTGAAGAAAGGAGGCTGTGATTTCACATCCGCATGTAGACAAAGTAGTACTAACAGATCAGTGTCCTCTCCAACAACCGTTGTTGCGCTGTTTGCAGCCGAATCCACAGCTGTCTGCACAATTAGGAGGTCGGCAACGCTTTCAACGTGGAGGGTCTTTACGCCATGTTCCTGCAGTTTAGAACTAAGCATGTCGATAAACCTCTGCTTATTTTCACAGTTAGACAGAAAGTGTTCTTTCTTCGTCTTAAGAGACATACTTCCGACAAAAATTTACTTTAGGACCTACCAATCTTTACATTTATACACGTGCACGCATTTTGTTTTCCAATTACGCCATTGTTTTTAGCTGTTTGCTGTAAAAATTTACGCATATATTTTCAATAAATCGCGCGGCCGCCATTTTGAATTTAGAAAGAGAATTCAATCATAAAACTGTAATTTCACCATTTTATCCTTCAAAACATTTGGTAGACGTTTGACATGTTATTTATAGGCATCAGTAGAATAACTTCCGGCAAAAGTAAATTCTGTTGCAATTACTTCAAGGTTCGGTCTTTCTTTCTCGTAGAATGACTAACTTTTTCTAATTTACAAATGTTTTTTGCCGCTTTGTTGTGTATATGGTGATCATTAAAACTCAAAACAGGAGGCCAAACAATACACAGAAAACCTCACCGCAAAGTTACAAAACTCAGATCAAAATTCTACCTTTTCTTGGGTTAGCTTAGTTGTGCTCTGATCAACCTGGCCCAGGAGCTACGCTTTTAGGCTGGCCTAAATCTATATATTATATTTACAGAATCAAACAACTGCATTAAATAAGTCTTACTCAACACGAAAGTGGCGTCCAATTTAAGCTGAAAGTTTCATTTCTAAGGCTTTCAGGACTCGTC